>UELU01141644.1:0-107539 GCA_900490025.1 Megastigmus dorsalis
GTGGTGTACATATTTTTGTTGTGCGCGCCGATGAATTCAAATTAGATGCTTTCGCTTGATATTCCCCGCTTTTTTATGTGTTTTGCGAGAGCGGTGAAATTTTATTTCGAATTTTATTGCTTACGCAGGAATATATGTATATACTCGTCCTGCGGTCGGACGCACGTTTTAATTTCATTTTATGGATTGATTATTTTTCGATGCGGAACATGCTTTTTCATTATTGCGCTCTTTGGTATATGATCGCTGAAGTTTATGGCTTTTTAATAATGCATTTATTTACATCTGAAATATTCATTGCTTCCTTCAAAGAAAAAAAAGAAAAAAGTATGCTGATATTGTTTATGAGCAAGACTGAAATTAAATAAAAATCTTCAACTCAAAACATTTTCAATATAATAAGTTATTAAAATTTCGAACTGTAAGCAACAAATACAACAACACTTGATAAAAGCAGCAAAATATATGTCTTACATTCTTTTAAAAAATTAATCAATAAGTCAAGAACTGCCGGGTGTGTATAATTCGCTCGCGCAGTTTTAATTTGCTGCCAAGAGAAGCCTCTCTGACGTCATCAGGCAAAATTAAGAGATGAATTCTTCTCACGATTGCCTGCCAGGTCGTGAAAAAGAAAAACGAAGACAGAGTAAAAAAATCGAGTCGCGAGGCTCAGTCAAAGTCATGCGAGATAGGCCCCCTGTTATATGAAGACGTTCATTCGGTTCGCGCAAAGTGTCGCGCCGGCGTAACACGAAAATTATCGTGACGCTTTTTCGATCAGAGCGAGGGATAACCACGCGCGTACGCGCCGCCGCTGCCGCCGCCGAGCGTCTGTGTAATTATAGATTCGACGTACTTTTCTTCTCCAACACGCATTACCGTCTCGGCACGAGTATAAGGGGGAGGCATTCACATGGCTCGTGAAATCCTGGAAAAAAAGTGTTTTGTGCAGAATGTCGCTTATAAATAGTTTTTAGTAATCAGATATAAGCTTTCGTTCGTTCTGAAAATAATTCTTAAATGTGTTTTTGTGTAATGCACGAGCTTTTTTAATATATTTAAATATATATAATTGTCGAGAGTAGACGCAGATAATGTTGACTATATACATATTAGAAAATAATTTGAATAACAATATAATTTTTTTCTTGATATTGAATATTTTTTGTATGTATATAATAATCCAATTATAAGTTATTTATGGAGCCTTGTATACTTGACACAATAATATTCATATTATTTTAAAATTAATTTTTTTGAGATAAACAAAACCAAATCTTTCAATTTTTCAGTGATTCGCCAACATATTGTAATAATAATCATTAAATATTATGCAAATTACTTACAACAACTTTAAAACATCTCTAATACACAGACTTAACCTACACCGAACGAATTCGTGCTCATAACAATTCTCACTCACTCCCTCATTCTCCATATACTCGTTGTTTTTCTCAAGTCACGGATGCACACACGACTAATTATACATACATCTTTATAACTCGATGCCTTAATTGCACGAGAGAGAGACAGAGAGAGAGAGAGAGAGAGAGCTGCATAAAGCAAAAGAAAAAAAAGAGGCAAGGAGCGAGGGAGAGAAGGGAAAAAAGTCAGCCACGAACTATCCGATGGCTTGTGTTATAACGCGCGCAGATGCTTGGTAAACTATAATACAGTGCCCGCAAGTGCTTGCGATGTATAATATATAATACTACACGTGTATATTTCGCAGCTGACGTTGGTCAATGTGCGGAGCGCGGGGCATTAATTGCGCGCCGCTCGACATTTTTATGGGCCTATCGTTACAAATTATTAATTTTAATCTCTTGTATATACAGACACTTAAAAGAGTCTTTGCGCGCGCAAAAATTAATATGTGACTTATTTAAGAAAATGACGTTTAAACTCGCGAGAGCCGCTGCCGGACGATGGTATTTATGGGGCAGACACTCTCTCTCTCTCTCTCTCACTCACTCAGCTCGCGCTATATGGACACACACACACACATATGTATACATACGTATATATACAACGCGCAGGCGTGGGATAACTGGAAAAATGATGAAGTGCCGCCGGCGCGGCGACTGTCAGAAAATTCTTTTTAACGGCAAATCGATACGCGGGGACAGGAGAGCGAGCTGCTGCTATGCCTCCGTGTCCGATCTCCCGCGCGCGCACCGAATAACTCCTATAAAAGCTTTTCAATATTGAGCTTGTTTAAGTACCTTATTTAAATTCACATATAATACATTATGTATGCGCGTGTATGTCTGTATCCGTGAGTTCTTTATTTTTATGGATTTCTGATCGTAGTTTAATCGTTTGTTTTATTTATAGAGGTAATTAATATACGATAGCTAATACGAGTTTAGCGATAAATTCAAATTTTCATTAATATTACCAGGTCTATTGCGGCGAATCAATATTATTTTGACAAATATATATTAAAAAAAAGTTTATTTTATCATTAAAATATAATTGTGAAAGATTTTAATCATGCAGGATTACATCAAATTTTTTAATACTATTAAATGCTATATTTACTGCACTCAAATATACTAAGCTCCACACAATTTCAATACAACGCACTACTTACGATTTCTATGCCAATATCGGATATCGTATAATCCTTGTAGGCCATCGTTTTAAAAACCACTTTTAAAACATTGAAACCCGAAACCCAAGAGCGAAACTCCTCCATCCAGCAAACCGTAATTTAAAATAATAATAATTCCATCATAATCAATAGCTCGCGATACCCATCAAAAAGCATATACACCTTGCGAGAGAGAGAGAGAGAGAGCCTCGACATCAGCCGGCCAAAAACGAGCCGACGAAAAAAAAAACTGAACTGATCCTGCAACAGCTCTCCTAACAAAACATCCCATCTACAAAAACCCCTCAGAAGAAGCAGCAGCAGCAGCAGAAGAAGAAAGAGCATCGTTCACAAGAGGGAGGGAGAGAGAGGAAGCAGAGAAAGAGGAAAAAAAAGGAATAGAAACTCGTGCCAGCAGCTTCCCCTGCTCGAAACTGAAAAATCGAGTCTCGGGACGCTCGCTCCGGGTAATAAGGCGAAATTAGCAGGTAATGTGGATCGATGCCCCCGTCTCTCTCTCTCTCTCTCTCTCTCTCTCTCCTCTACTCTCCACCGCAGCAGCAACCTCCTCCTCCTCTCTCTATGTCTCTCTCTCTCTCTCCTCCTCAGTAGAAGCGACAGAGACGAAAGCCTACACACACCTTCGGTTCGCGGCCCCGCGCGATAATAAAAATGAAATGATTCTCTCCTCTCTCGGGCGTCGCCGGCGAGGTGGGGGCGTCAAGGAGAAGGGAGAGCAAGAGAGAGAGAGAGAGGAGAGGACGTATAGAGAGGTGACGGAAGAGGCGTGTATTCCGCGGTAAACCGCGAGCTGCGACCGTGCATATGCGAGCCTTTTCTTTCTCCTCGTCGGCGGCAGCCAACACGCCCATCCCTAGTGGCCGACCAATGGGACCCGAGCCTTTACCCCCCACCATCGTGACGAGTCGATCGTTGGGACCAATGAGCGGGCGACGCCGTAGCCATGGCAACGCACAGCCGAGCGAGCGAGCGAGCGCGCGAGTGTGCAGCCGTTCCCGGATCGCCTTCGGGATTGTTCCAAACAATTATCCCGCGCTCAATTCCATTCGGACGCCTCTCTCTCTCTCTCTCTCTCTCTCTCTCTCTCGCACACTACTACCATGCTTGTATAGTCTCTCGTCCTTGTCGCGCGCACTCGCCTCTATATGTGTGTGTGTATAGGTGTATGTATATGTAGCGCGCAGCTCTCGAGTCGCAAATCGTTTTGGCGAATAAAAATCCCGGCGCGAGAATTATTTTTAAATCTCGCGCGCCGCGCCTCTCTTCCTATCTCTCTTCGCACACGACTTTCTTCTTCTTCTTGCCTATTTTCAGTCTTTTTCTGCTAGAAGTTGCGAGAGAGCAAGAGAGAGAGAGAGAGAGAGAGTGAGGGAGAGAAGGAGAGGTACGTATGTGTGTACGTCTATAGGTATACATAGTTTGCTGGTGCTTTAGCGGCTCTGCTAGGGGTCTCTCCGTCTTGCTTTCGCTCCTCGCGCCGCAGCGGTGAGAATGAGAGATCGGCCCATAGTCGGCGGCGAATGGAGTTGGAAGCTCGCGAGCCGAGCGAAAGAGCCGAGGCGAAATAGCTTCCTAATGGGTCACTGATATGGAAAAAGTTTTCTTCGAGAAATTAAGCCTGTGCCGCGCACAAAACGGCCGTGAGAACGAATTTTATTACGAGCTCGTGTATATTACTTTTGTTGCGCCCGGCCATTTTTCTCCTTCTTCCTCTATGTTTTCTTCCCGCTGCTGCTGCTGGTGTTTTTTTTTCCCTTATTTTTTTCATTTTATTATACTTCTGTCTGTTCTTTTAGCGCTGCCGAAATGTGTTCTCTCTTTTTCTATCTCTCCCTCTCTTGGTCTCTTTCTCTTGCTGCTGTTGCTGTTTCCCTCCGAGTCGTTGAAAGTGGTTTTTATTTCACGATTCGCGTGGTATAAAGCAGCTGAGCGTTGGGTCCAGAATGAGGTTTTGATTAAGTTTATTAACTGTGAAAATTGGTTTCGCTGAGCGAACACATTTCTTTCGCGAGTTCTCGCGTTTTATGAAAAAAAAAGCTATTGTGGAGGATCACAGAATTAAATAAGCTCTGAAAATTAAATTTGTTTTATTGTCAACGTTATTTTTTAAACTTTAAGACGGAATTGCTTGTTAGACAAATTTAGACGTAAAACTATTGCAATGATATTATTCTTACTATATCAGTCTATAGTCTTCGAATAGAAATGCAGTACATGTATTTTACAATACTTACTTTTTATTATTCAATGTAACTGAACTTTTCAGAAATTTTCCTTGATATAAAGAAATTAACCAGAAGATATGGATAGGTGGCCATATTTTGACCACAAATTACAGCCAATTACTGCCAGTATATTCATCATAATATCGTCACATCATGGTAAATTATATTGAGCGCTTTGGATGGATATTTGTTTACTTTAGATTAAACTTAAATTTTACATTAAATTGTCCATTCTCTTTGCAATTATGTTGAGTACAAAAAAAAAAACATTTTTTCAGTAAAAAAAATAAAAAATAATGAAAAAATCAAATATTTCTGTATATGAATAATGCTAATTAATATTTATCTGTAAATCGCAATTTATAATGCAATAAAAAAATCTTTTTTTCTAGTTTTATTTTAAAATGAATTAAGTATTAATTCAATAACTGTCTTCTTGATTTGCATTTTTTTTTAAAAATAAAATGATATATAAATCATGGAATGCAAGGTAACTGATGATATTGACATGCTAAGAGTGAGACAACTAGGTCGAATAACATAGGCAATCTAATTAAAAATAATTGAACTTATATGTTGGTCATGTTATTTAGCATAATGTGGCCATATATTGTGTATTTGACCACGATATAGCTAGAAACTCCATTAGTTTTTTTTTACAGGGTTAATTTAAAATATATTATTATAAGTTGTCTTATGCACGTTTTTTAAAAAATTATCAAGAGAAGCGCTTATGCCATCAAAAAATTGGAATTCTTTCAAAAGGTTTTTACAATATGATCAATACATATATTCATTTTACTATTTTAAAATACTATAAATGATTAGCATATAAAGGCAAAGTGAAGCGATCACTTATACAGAATTCGTAAGATAAAAAAAAACCTCATTCGCATTTTTTAATTCCAATTCATTATTTCATAAAATCACTTTTTTGTCCTGTAAAAAGCTTATTGGTAAACGAGAGAGAAAAAAGAGCTTTATTTAATGTGAAAACGCCAGAATCATCGGCAGTTTCGAGCACATGCGCACATATATATAACCACGAGAATCGCTCGGCGCGACGGAATTTCGTTTTTCCCCCGTTCTTTTCTCTTCTTTTTTTTTTATCAGGGACGCACTGATTCGCCGGACCGAAAATTAGACTACTGCCGGTGCCATAAAATGAATTTCCTCGGCGTGCAGCGCACGAGCCGCTCGCGCGAAACTGCATTAAAAGCCAAATTTCGTCCGACGATCCGATTGGCCAAGAGCCATCGAGCTTCACCTATACATTACATCCGCTGCATGCGCACATGTGTGGTAGAGGATCGCACACGTGTGTTGGTGTACGTGGCAGGAGCACACGGGGAGAATTCGCGCGAATAAATGTGCTTCACGCTCGACTAAGCGACGCTTCGATTTGAAATCAGCATGATGTACATCGTCGCGCGAGCTGTTCATTGGAATATAAAACGCGCGCACTATTTCTGCCGTACAGTCGAGCGGCAAAACTTTGGCCGAGCTTTTTATTTCCTTGCTTGGAGAGAATTGACTCGATGATGAAAAATGAATCAGTTCTTTTTTTTCTACATGCAAGAATTATGAATTTATTGAAAGTGAAGATTGATGAAGATTTTATAAGCAATAAGATCACATTAGTTATAATTTTTTTAAAATAGTCCGGAAAAATCATTTCAAATGTTATCTAATATTGTTTATTATTCAATACACGCAAAACGTTATTTTACGTGAAAAATCTTTTTTTGAGGATAATAAAACTATTCGAAATAATTCTCTACGTTGACTACTGCTAATCCGAAATCACCGAATTTAGAAAATTTCTAAATCGTAAAAAAATATGCTCGTGCATTTTAAAATAAACGAAATAATAAAATTGATAAAGCAAACAATTAATAATTTATATTTTCAACCGGTTTATTCTCCAAAACTGATAAAATTTCGTATATAATAATATTGGAAAGAAAAGCTCACGCACGGGGGATAAAATTCTCCAAGTAGACTGTACGAATCTCTGTTATTCCGCGTATATCGAGATATCGTTTCCGCATCACGTCTCCGCTATTCGCTTCGGTTCACCGCGAAATAAATAAGTACGTACCTTTATCGCAGTCGCGATCCTTATATACGTTATATTACACTTACCGGCAGACGGAAAATCCAAATGGGACGTTCGAACGATCTGAAAAATTATACTTTAGGAGACAACACACGCGCAACGGTAAAATCATTCCAATTTTTCACGCATCACCTTCCTGCAGGATTCCGAAAAATGTTTCCATATTTTTATTATGCTGGGGGGAGTAATTTTTATACGAAAATGATCGAAGAGAATTTATTCTGGAACATGTACAACAATTTGATTTATAAAAGCGTTACGATAGAACAAAGGTGCTCGAGTCAAGACAAGTATATACAAAATTATATTGAATGTTTCTTTTTATTGAAATGTCAAGAAAAATTGTATACTTGAATCAAAGCGTCTCATATCACAAAAGAAAAACCAGCTCATATTTGTCCCCCATTCTCCCAAACTGAATAATTTCTAGTATATAAAAATAACTTAAATTGCATCTCTTCAATGCGTGTAAAGAATTTAAGTACGAGTACATGCCCTGTTAAAAGTACAGTGTACAGAAAATAAAGTGGACGTATAATTCGCAACGAAAGTCAACCTCCATTATCTATTTATCCATTTTCATAGTCACGATAAGGGGTGGTAAGGGGCAAAGATTGTCTAAAACTGTAAAAGTTCCAAACCCAAAACTGCATATATACATATATATATATATATAGAACGCGAACGAGCGACTAAACGAGATTACGTGCGCGCGGCTTTCGCAGTTGAATTTAACGTCATTTAAAGCGTAATTTAACGAATGAAACGTCAATAACGCCTAATCACCCGCGTGAGTGTGACCCCGCGCGTATACTGCACACGCGGGTATGGACAAAGTTAGTCGGGGTGGGGGTGTATACGTAGAGAGAGGGCAATTTGGACCTAAGCGCGCGCGGTCAGCACAAATCACAGCCGAGCCGCGCGCCACGCGCATTTAAATTCAGATTATGCTCGCGAGAGAGCATTGCGCTAGTACGAGTAATCGCCGAATATCTGCACGCCAAGATTAGAGCCCGGAATTAACGCTCAAATTTCGACTCATTAGCGCAGCTGCGCGATACAACCCTGTTGTGAGTGTGGCTGTGCGGCTCGGTGCAGTGTGCATACATAAGGACTAAGCGGGGATTATTTATTGATTTGAACGCTTTTGGATTATGCGAATTGTAGTGGAAAGTCCGTAGCGATGATGCTTTTAAAATGTTTATCAATCTTTTTCTAAGTATTTTTAGCCCAACTTATTGCGAAATTCGAATCAGTAACCCCGAATGTAATTTATATTGTATTAAAATAAAATGGCTATTATGCTGGGTATAATGATCTTGTTACAGGAAAAAATAATTACTAGAAATGGAGAGGACGATTACAGTTCCGCAATTTGAAACGCAAAGGAATCTGAAAAGAGTCGAGTCAGAAGAATCGAACGAGAACGAGAATTATCAAGCAATATAGATATAGCTATATGCACTAAAAACCAAAAGAAAAGACTCGACGGAATTGCAATATCGCGGAGATTTCCAATTTAATAATCGAGCGATTCCAATCTTTTAGTAAGGCCGCAAAAAAAATCCAAGAAGCTCCTTATTATTACGCACGAGATTATCCTCGTAGCGAATTTTCTCTGTCTCCCTCTTTCTCTCCCTTTCTCTGGGCTGCCTCGCACGTCCAAGCTCTCCCGCAGTAGTTTCCGTATATACACCAAAGCTCGCGTCTAGTGATAGTAATAGGGTACGTAGTAGTAGTAGAGGTGCAACCGATCCGACTAGGTAGTGGGGAGAGAGAGAGAGAGAGCAAGGCCGCAGATTAATTGTAACTGCATCGCGCGGCCAGCGATTTGCCTAATTAATTCGGTTACTAATGGGGACCGCATGCATGCACGCGCCAACGCGAATCGAACGCTCTCCTCCTCTAAAGCTTCTATATATGCTCTCTCTCTCTCTCTCTCTGTGTCTCTCTTTGGCTCTGTATTTGCACGGCATAATGCGCCATAGCATGCACACGTCTTCTCGACGATGCGACGAAATTGCACGATTCCGCGCTAATTAAGGACACTCGCGCAGTTATGGGGGCTTAATGTCCGCATGCGCTACTATCCGTGATTCTGCAACTGCCGTGTGTTGTGTCGGAGAGTTCCTTTTTCCTGTTGACTGCGATATATTGAATTATCGTCTTATTCGGGTATAGATTTTGAATATGACTTGTATCGATATTGTTTGTTGGTATATAAATTAATTGATCATTATTTGATTTATTCAACGGTATATAATTACAATAAATTTCAATTACATTACCAATTCCTGTAATTTTCTTAATATTTATTTCCCATTTATGGTCCTGTTAGATCAACTGTCAGAGATGTATGTTTGAATTTTATTCAATATTTTACATATAAGTATATATAGTAATTAAAGTTGAAATCATATTTCTGAAAACAATTTGTCGATTCCATTACCATACATTTAAACATGAATCGTGTAAGTATATAAAATATAAAAATGATGCCTAACAAAGGAAAATCATGAGTGCCTTTATGTAAAGATAATGAACCATTTGCAGCAATACAATTTCATATGTAACTCTGTTAAAAATAAAACATTACGTATAGAACAAATTTACACAATACGTATATCCGGATTCCATAATACTAATTTCGCTTATGTAAGAAAAAAGCGTATACAAAAATGAAAAAACACGATAAATTGCAATGGCATATAACTTTTCCTATAAAACACAATAAATCTAGCCGGCAGTCGGCATATAAACTCACCTTACTTTCCATACGCAGTCTGCAAAACGAATTGTATATACCCTTTCTCGGCAACGAATCCCAGCGACTCTGCGGAATTAAATAAAAGTATCAATAATACAGCAAATACCTCGGTCCCCTTCGCCAACAAGTGAAGCGTTGCATCTCGCGGTATATATATATATAAATACGATACAATCTATCGGCCAGACAGCGAAGTAAAAAAAAAAGAGAAAAAAACGTGCGAGCAGAACAGCGGGATCCACGCGTTTTAATGGATTTCGCGCGCGGGGCGAGAGCCGCGCCGGCGTGCAATTACTTAGAAAACAGACAAAGGAGCAAGAGAGAGAGAGAGAGAGAGAGAGAGAGAGAAGGAAGACCGGTGAGCGACGGCTTCTTGTGCAGCTGAATCTTGTTTTGAATGGATCGTCCGCGCGATCAAAAGACGACAACAGGAGCGGCGGTGGCGGCGGCAGCGGTAGAAGACCAGAAGCCGTGACGAAGGATTACGACGCCGCCGCCGCCGCCGCCGCTATGCCGATGTAGAGGAGGTGTTCCTTTTCAGCGGAGGTCTGCCGTTGCACCGCCTGGTGTATGGGTACATCGACTCGCTCTCGCCGGATCTGCGCCGATTGCTCTCGCCGCCGCGATCCCCTTCAATTAAAGCGGCGCTTTTTTGCATCGACTCACCGCGGATACTTGCGGACCAATGTCGAGGCCGGACCGCGAGTGATTGAGGTTTTCTTTCGGCAGCGCGGCTTGATTATTAATTCACCGGGTTTTTACTGCGCACGACACAATATATTGACCTTGATTGGGTTCAGTGAATATTTTTCGAGATTATCTCGTGAATTTTGAAAATGCGAGAGTGTCGGAAGATGGAACGTAATTGTCATCTCGACAACGCGGTATTGAACTTTGTATGAAAAAAATATAAGTATTTTATTTGTAGTTTAAATGTATACGGTACCTGGACCATAATGGAGAGTATGCAGAAAAATATTTAAAAAAATTTGATTGCAAAAGTAATGTCTTTGTATATTCGTCTCTTTCAACTTCGAATTTTTTCCTAATTCAAGTAAAAGATATTGCGATAAGTTTTGCGTGAACCCTTCTTCATCTCCTTATCACTTTATTGTATAAGCATTCGAGGCTTTTAACTAAATTTAAAATATTACAATGAAGCGAATGAGTGTATTTAATGAATTATGTAAAAACTTTTTAATAGAATTATCTTGAATCACACGAATAAAGCGCACAATAAATCAAAACTAATTAGCCATCCAACAGAGAATGCCTTCTAACGGCTCGTACATATACACCTTTACATTTGAAGACTGAGAATTCCCATCGCATATAAGACACAAGATTAATTTATTGATGCAGATGTAAAAAATCATCCTAATGTATTTAAAGATCTGTTTTATACATCATTTAAGCTTTAATTTCACTGTATGAATTGTGCAACGTAATAAAGAGTACCTATATAATATACTCTCTGCTCGTAATAAAAATATACAGAGTAAAAGGAATAATAATAAAATAAGAACAATAAATTCCCAATCTCAGCGGAGAAACTTGGGTCGCTCGCACGAACTGAATCCAATATACACCTCGAGGAGAATTGAGTGACGATGACTTCCCATCCCCGCAGCGAATTTACTCGGATAAAAAAAACTTTTGCTCCCTCTCCCTTCTGTATTCAACTACTTTTCTCAGAGGCAGAAAAGAGAGAAGAGAGAGAGAGAGAGAGAGAGAGAGACAGGGAAAAAGAAGCCCAAGACACAAGGAAAATCTCGGGACATTGTCTCCGGGAAAGAAAAGTTGCGCCGGTCGTTCATCCGCTCTCTCGCTCTCTCGCTCTCTTTCTCTCTGTCTCTGTCTCACGGCCGCTCGTTCTTTATTCAAACTTGTAATAACGTTTGGCAGATGTTTCTGATATAGCGAGGGCAGAGAGAAGGAGAGCAGAAGCTCCCGCCCGCGCTGATGCTGCCACTGCGGCAGACCCCAAGGCCGTTTTACTCCGCGAACTTTTATCGAGTCAATTTAAGTTGCGAGGCGCGCGCCAGAGAGCCAGAGAGAGAGAGAGAGAGAGAGAGACAGAGAGTGAGAGAGCCAGAGAGAAACAGAGCAGCCGCACGAGAGGGGATATATCACCCCCTCGGACACGTTTGCTCTTCGTCTTCCTTTCTGCCGCCTTTATTTCGCCTCGCCTATCTACGTATATACATGTATATAACGTATATGTATACATAGGACGTCGGGGACTGGTGTGACGCTCTTATTATCATTGTATAATAATGTTAAGAGATTCGATTAGGGAGTGAGCCTTGTCGGGACATAAATTTGACCAGATTCGCTCGCACACGTCTCTTCTCTCTCGCTCGCTCTCGCTCTCTGTCTCTCTCTCTTTTGGTATTAAAAGTACGACGCGGCTATGAAAGAGGGATTTAAAGTCTTATATATATAGAGGGGCTCGGCGGGGGAGAAGGAAATTTTAGAGTTAATAACCGAGTGAAGATTATGTGCAGGGAATTTCAAATTTCTTCTTTTCGTCGTTTTTCTTTTTTTTTCTTTTTTTTTTCAACTTTCGACTTTGAGAGGATAGCTTTTTGGTAATAGCGACAGATTTTATGGCAGGATGCTCTTGACAGGAAGTAATTTCATTAGAGTTTCATGAAAATTTTAGCCCGAAAACCGATTAAATTTTTTGAAGAGATTCGCTAACGCCACACTCACCTTCAAGAACGCTCTTTTCTTATGCAAGTATATTTTTTTCTGAACAATTTTCTCGCGTAAATATTTAAATTTATGGTAATGAAATACAAAATCCTGTTTTGAAAAAGTTGCATTTGATAATGATTCTATTCAGCTTTTGATATTTAACAAATTTCAAAATATTAAATACTACAAATAAATGTATTGATGGCTTTATAAACAAAAATGTAATGAATAAATATCACATTATAATTATTATCAAATAGATTAAAATTTTAGCTATATAAGCCAAATACTTATATTATAAAAAATAATATTTATTCAAATTTGAAAACATGTCAAAATATCAAGAAATATATCATACGCGGAAAAAAGATACAGAGGGAATATAAAAGAAACGATTTTGCCAATGATGTAAATGCGCGGGTGCAAATACCGCGGAAAAAGCACAAGGGCGCTGGAATTTATTTCAACTCACGTGCGAACTCAATTCAAGACTCGATTTTCCGTTTCAAATCGAGCAGATATCAAACGTCGAGGCGCATCATCCATATCAATCATAGGGTTTCGCATGATTCCGCATTAAATATACGATCTGTATAGCTTCGGTGTATAGCGTTCATTCGTCACATTGATATACTTCTTTTTTTAATAAATAAATATATATATATATATATACATATTGAATTTCCAACAATCGAAACAATTATCGTTTGATGCTTGAATTACCAACAGATTATTTCGAGAGGTATATAAACACAAGGCTTTCTCTGCGCCTTATATCGCGCGTCCCTAATTTCATTGGATGCAATAAAATTTTATCGGCGGAATATATACGATCAATTGGGTTATTTACCGCGGACTAATTTGAGAGTCGTGTTCCGAGAAAGTAAGATTCCATGTTTCGATTATGAACCACTCGAGGGACACATATGGATTTTAAATGGCCATTTAGTTTTTATCTGCGCGGTTCTCGGCAAACATTGATTTTCACCGGAAAATACATTACTAGCAATCATTTTTAATGCTAATACTTTTTAACTAATATTGATTGCTCTTTTAAAATATGTTTCATTTCACTACATACACACATGATTGTTATAAATAATGACACAATTAACATTTTTTGAAACTAAAATATGCGTGATTTTAAATATAGATAATCTATAACTAAAACTAGATTAGAAATTTAGAATTAACGTTTTGTACAGTATGAGAAAAGGGAATTGCGCGATTCATATTGCAAATCGTGTATTCTAACAATACTGAAATTCTAGTGCTACCATCGTGTGGATTTTAGTTGACTCAACTTGACTTATTGACCGTGAGAGCTTTATAGTTAAAAGTAAAACTGCTTACCTGCTCACCTTTCTCTTCTTTGCTTCTTACCAACGTAAGCGATTACCACATCAATCCCATTAGAACTCATTACCATAAGAGCTTGATGTACCCACTGTAGCCTGTGATCCGCTTTACCGACTGTGCATAAGTAGATAACTAGTTACTCTCCTGCGGGAACAAAGAATGTCCTGTCGACTACCGCAGTTGGTAAGAGCGCGCGCGTAACACCAGGATTTTTAAATTTAACGTGCGCAAGCATTTGCCAAATTTTGAAAGTTAAGCATTATGTGAAAGACGGAAAAAAGTAGTTTACTCAAAGTGCATATATGAATTAGCAAAAAGCAAAATTCCACATCGCATAGATCCAATAGATCCTGAATCGCTTTCATTTAAACGTATAACGCAGTACCTATACATATCGATCTCCTCAACACAAATGCCTTCTCAAAATGATCCTTTTTACCTCGTCCGCGAACGAAACTTTCCTCTCCCGTATAACTTCGCACTCGAAGCCGCTGCACGCATAGCCCAGGTATATGCATAATAATATACGCCCTGCAGGCTGTCGGGCCTCAATAAAAGCGAGAGAGAGAGAGAGAGAGAGCGACTATGCACGCGCGGACGTCTGCGGGGCTCGGAGCGCGGGGGCTTTGGGATACGCTGTACGGAGGGCTGGATGCGAGCCTCCGCATAGCCGTCGCGGCAACTCGTCGGTCGTAAGTTTTAAAGTCAATAAATGTAACGGTACATCGGCGTGCACTTTTCAAATTTACGAATATATATACACAGTGCACACACCTCTCGGCCCCCGGAAAGTGAATATAACGGATCGTCCCTTTACTCTGTTTCGACGGCGACGGCGGCGGTGCAGGCCGTGGAGGCATGAACGGCGGGGGTCCCCCCCTCCTCATTAGGCCGGCACGCGGCTTATTGGAGAGAAGACGAAGAAACGGTGAATTCCGCAGCGCAGAGGAGCGAACAATAATAATCCGTGCAGCAGTAGCAGCAGCAACAGGGACGACGTTAAGAGTCGCGCGACCTTATTCGTATAAGAGCTGACCATCAGGGAAGATACACTGTGCGCCTTATTCTTTTTTATGAGCGCCGTATACCCGCGTATATATACACACGCTTGATGATACGACGTATATATACATGTATATGGACGCCGAGCCAGAGCAGTGTATATTAAAAGAGAAGCGAAAGCGCAGACGAGTGCGTTCACGACCTGTGTTGTATAGTCGGTGTGTCTGCCGCCGATGCGCGAGCGGCTTCATTCTACCTGTCGCGCTTACATATATATACATATGCCTGTGCAGCTTTTCGTATGCGTGCGAGAGTGGAGATATAAAAATGTATGTGTGTATACGACGTAACAGATGTAAGCGGAGTGCATCGCTCCAGTACTTTTGCTTCCGCGTGTCCTCCTAAAATTACCTTGCACTTGAATGCGGCTGCTGTTGCGCCATCGACGCTCTCAGGATATCCGATCCTCTTGATAACGATTTTTTTCTTTTTTTTTTCTCTCATTTCAATGCCAAGATTTTGTGACTAAAAAGGTTCGTTTTTTTTTGGTGAATTATATATGACATAAAATAAATGAAATTGCTTCGTTATGCAATAGAACGTAGAAAATATCAATCGATAATAGTGTACTATGCAACAAGTGCGTAAAATGCGATACCAGTTTTTTGGCATAGTATGCGTAATAATTTAATTTTACAAAAAAACTATTTGTTTTTTTAAGAAACACACACCATACGTAAAGCATGTAAATTTTCAAGAACTGATAAGTAACATCAGTCATCAAAGCAGATCATAATCTTATAGTTCAAGACTTATTGTTATCAGAGGTCGCAAAAAGATTAATACGAAACAAACCGTAACCCAAATTGATCAATGAATTCATTCTCGGAGCAAGGAAAGCTGACCGTGTCAGTACTTATATAAAAATGCACGGCGTGTGGATCCTTTAACCTGAGGCCCGCGAGAGCGCATGAAAAATTGCACCCGAGTAATCTACTTTCTCGCACGAAATTCGGTCGCGCATGATACCTGAATGGTAAGGCGCCGATTAATCTATATATACCAAATGATTATTACAGACTGCTATACATTCTGGGACATTAATTTTTTTAAACGGACAATAAATCAGTGAATAATAATTTCCGTCGCAGCTCATTCGAACGTCGTAAAATGCCGTTTGATATTAACTATATAGAAACATATAATGCGAATTAGCCTGTCTTTTATAAACGTTGTTGTTACGCATATTCATGAAAGCGGCAATCTCGCGACCACAAATTATACGCTTGTAAATTTGAAATAATTAGTAATAAATAATTATGCTCTCATAAATCTTCCTTATTTTCAAATGCACCGATTCCTGCGCTTTTAAAAAGAAGAATTATTTGATACGGCGAAGATTTAATACACGCGAGAACCCATTAATAACGTTATTTGTATAAAAATTTTCAAATTCATACTGAACATGTCGATAAATAAACATTCATATAAATGCATTTTTGAAACGATATTTGAACTGCAATTTGCAATATAACAATGTGTTTAACTTGGCCTGTTCACCAATAATTATGATCTCATTTCCCAAAGCAATTTCTAGCATTATAAGTCATTTTAAGAATATTAAATTGAAAACCCTTAAATCTGTTTATAATGACCCCGGTAGACTGCGAGCTTGAGTAATGCAAGTTCGTAAAATTCTTTGCGGTCATTTTCAAGATCTTAATTTAAAACGCATTTTAGGTATTATATCTCGAATAAGCGTCGTCCCATAAGAAAGAATATAAAATTACCCATCCTTTTGTAAAATGGTTTTAACTCTAATGACGTTTCTTAAAACATTTACAACTCCAAATGGCTTGAAAACAAGTATAATATATATTTATAAAATAAATTGTCGAAAGCTCATTTGAAACCTTACCACTATAAATCCAGCTAGTAAAGAATCATAACATAAAGCTCAACATTTATTATTTTCACACACATAATACAAGACACGGTGAATAGAATAAAACGCTGTATATTAAAAAAGATACATTCTAATAGAGTCACGAAATGTTCAAGCTCGTATATAAACAAAGCACTGCAGAAAACGCGGTTCGGCAGCGCTAAACGCGGTATTTATCACCGCGGCCATAATAGCTTCCATAATGCATAAATTATACCGCATGTCAGAGTGCGTTAAACAGCTTATATTATTAATCACAGCAACAATTGCACGTAAATGCATACCGTAACATATTCGCAACGATTTTTCACCTATATATAGGTAATTGAATTTCGTGCAGGTGTGCGCGAAGTCGAGCCGTATTAGTCATGCAGCGGCCCTAGAAAAGTTAAATGGCATATACGCACAACCACGGCTCTTATCTATTTTAATTACGGTATATGATCTCGTGCGTAAATACTCCACACGCTGCGAATACTTCATTCTCGAATAGCTCCCCGTACATATTTTGATTGAAATTATGTATACGATACGGGCGGTGCGAGCGTGAAAACAATGGGGTATCAGAGGTCGATTAATCATTTTCTACTCATTAATGAATCTGGATCGGCGATGTGTGTTTCTCGAGTGAAATAAATGGGGCTGTCCACGTGCTCCGACTGTACAAAACTGCGGGCTGAAATCAAAACGAGATCCCCTGCAGACTATTTATATATATATATATAGATTGAATTTAGGATTGTTGAGCAACGAGACGGCACCGCAAACGGTCGTGTTCCAATTCCAAAGCTGAATTATTTTTAGTTCGGTCTCGTTTGTCGCAGCTTCAATAAGTGAGCCAGACACCTTCCTCTTCAGCTCTTTTCCTCCTTATCAAAGCTCGCCCCCCCCCCCTTTTTTTTCAAGCCATATATGCATTTCCCCCTTGGCGATTAATAAAGCAAAGCGTTGAACTGCGCACAACGGCGCCGAGAAATCGGCGAGTCTACCTCCTGCACGCGCACGTTCTCACAGGGACTCAGAGAGTGAGAGAGAGAGAGAGAGAGAGAGAGAGAGAGAGAGAGAGAGAGAGAGGACAATGGCCCCCGATCGACTCGCACTCTTCGTACTCTTTAGACCTGGAAACTCATCCCTCTCTCTCTCTCTCTTTCTTTCGCTCCCCCTCGTTCTCACTCTCTTTTTTTTTCTCGCATCGGTGCACTTCGACTCGCGGAGGAAAAGAAGAGGCAATATGTGGTGAACCTGTCGGCCAAGTATTTGGAGAAACCAGCAGCGTCTCTCCGTGTACAGTGCACCTCTTGAAACCTCCGCAGTCTCTCGCATCTCGAGAGACTCGGACGTATACATGCGAAGAGAGAAGAGAGCGAGAGAGAGAGAGAGAATATGTTGCAGTATAGAGAAAGAGAGAGAGAGAGAGAGAGAGAGAGAGAGAGAAGGAAGGACGAGTGGTCCCAGCTCTCCTTGGCGAGAGAGTGAGAAAGAGAGAGAGAGAGGCGGCAATCGGAATGTGTGCAGCTTTACCTGGCTGATTCACACGCACACTGCGCTCACGCGTATGGCTCTCCCTCACCGACACTCACAGCCATACCGATACTTATAGCCAAAGAAAGACGTGACGTCTTAGGCAGACAGCAAGAATCAGAGAGAGAGACGGGAGAGAGAAAACTTTAATAGACAAATAAGGAGAGCAAAAGAATAAACATATATAAAAGATGGTGTCGGCCAAACATGATAAGTAAAAGAAAATAAAGCGATAGAATGGGGAAGTATATAATAGAGGAGCGAGACAGGAATCGGAATAAATCGGGAAAGATCGGCAGGCAGGAAGGAACGGATCACCTGCACGAGGAATAAATTGCAACAGTTACAGCCTCCTCCGTAAAATGGAAAACAATACAAGGGAAGGACTTTTTTTTTTGGGTAAATGCACGTAAAAATCGGCAATAAAGAAAAACAAAAGGAAGAGTGTATTTAACGATCCGTCTGTCCGTGCACACGCAGTGGTTCCCCGTGTCTAAGTCCCCTCAGTTCTCCGTCTCTTTCTCTCTCACCTTCAAAGGCACCACAGAGCTCTCCTCTCTCATGTCTTGGTGCAGTCGGTATAGTCCCACACACAGATAGTCGGCGCGCACAGCGGGGCCCGAGAAGAACGAGAGAGAGGGAGAGAGAGAGGGAGAGAGGGAGCAGTGTACAGAGCAAGTCCTGGCGGAGGTGCGCGCCCGCCGCTCTCGCACCAACACAAAGCCCCTACACCTGTGTATAGGACATTATCCGTGTGCCAGCGCCAAACACCGCACACGTATATATATATACACGTACAAATGTATGCGCGGTCCGTGCTGCTAACGGTATATACTACAAACACACTGCAGCGAGAGAGAGAGAGAGAGAGGAAGGTGTAAGGTGGCGCCACTCGGTGGCGGCGCGCCGACTTATCCCACTGGCTGCCGCCGTTCCCGTGGCTCTCGCGACGGGGCTCTCCTAGGCGAGGTCGAGCCGCATACCACCGAGCGCGATCGCGTCCGCAACTGGAGACTCTCTCGGGGCCGCCGCGCAGAGACCAGACACACACACACACGCACGCAGGACAGCGCAACCGAGTGTGAACAAGAGTCTCTTTCTCTCTGTGTGCGAGCACAGAGTCCCTCGGACACTCATCCCCGACTCACCGATTGTCGCGCGATCCTCGTAATAATACGTACTGTGTGTACCAGTGTCCTATACAGCGGTGCGTGTTCCCACTCGATCTTTTCATATATATACATATACCTACTTATCCAGCCCTGTACTCCTGTGTACAGAAAGTGCAGGAGGAGAAAGAGTCACGCGGATACTGCACGCACGCGTTATAGAGGCTGTGCGAGTTGACAGCGTGTGCGCGCAAGCTGCCGATTTTACACCGTGGCCAGTGCTCCGAAATATACATATATACATGTTTATATATATGTATCCAGTTGTTAGTGAATGTACTCGTGGAAGTTGGTGAGGATTAGTTAGCTGGGCTGTGTGTCTCCGTGTAGGCTGCGACCGGGACCGGAGAAGAATCTGCGAGACCGACGACGGTGGTTCTTTCTTGCTCTTCGTTTTACCTCGGTGGAGGAGAGCAAAAAAAAAAGGGAGAAACGCCCGCGAGTTGTGTATCAAGAGCTCCTGCGCGTATATACATATATAGGTAAGTAAAGAGTCATCCAAGTCTTTATACTCTCTTTCTGCGACTTCGCTTCGTGGCCATGCACAGTGTCCTTTACGAACGACAGAGAGAGCGAGGGAGAGAGAGATCCAACGGGAGAGACATCGACGTCCGGTTGAGATACTTGAATGGCCGGTTTAGAATCGAGAGCCGCCGGACTCGTTAAGGAACCGATGAGTGTGTGTATATATATATATATATAAATGTATAGACTCAAGTGCTGCGGTTGCTGGGATTCTGTTACCTACGAGAGATCGGTGCACGTCCCCCGACATATAAGTCTCTTAACTCTCCGCTTACGGTGCGCGCGAGGGTACACCCAAACAAATTATAATCGAAATCGGCATAGGGGAGATTTTTCAGCCGCACCGGACATATACCGTGTAAGAGCGAGATTTTATAAAAATAACTTTCGTCAATTTCGATTTATACACGGGGGATCGCGCGCGCTCATTGTTTGCAGGCGTGTATACACCGCTGTCTGTTCTTTTCGGCTTAAACTTCTTCCCCCACAGTCCTAGAGTTGATGGTCAAGTTTTTGTAGATAGCCAAAGGATGCAGAATGGAGTATAAGCGCTCTCCGCGCGGAGCAACGAATTATGCAATTACAGCTTCGAAAAAATTAGTGTACCGTAACGATCGATATCAACAGCTGTTAACTTCTTCTGCTATTTTTGATATTCGACCGATTTTTTTGGAAATCTCGGTGAATCTCGCAGCAATCGTCAATTGATTGCTTATCACTTGCTTTTTTTTATCGACGATTAATTGCAGTGAATTATGAGATTGTTGGCGTCATTTAACTATATTATAAGAAAATATATAAAGAGTTGAATAATAAAATAGTTATTCCTTACCGATTATCGTAGTCGCATAAAATGAAAGAGACATTGGGCTATCCATCATGTCATGATTCAATAATACCAAAAGTTATAAATACAATCCTCCTTAATTAAGATGTTAATTTTGACGAAATAATCATGGATATAAGTTAAGAAAAGAAGCATAAAACTATAACGATACATTAACTATAAAATCTTAATCGTAGCAAGCGCGAGCGAATCACCCCGAGAATATTTTGATATCTATATACATTTGAATCTCGAGATCCTCGGTAACGGAAAAAACATCCAGAAAAACTTAATCTTTCATTTCGTGCGCAATTAGCCGCATTATTCATACGGCTTATACACATATAACACCCATATAGCAGATCTAACGCGAATTCCAGCGCGCGCACCTTTTAGTCATGCGAGTGCGCGCGAGCAGCGGCGTTCACGATCAAGTAAAAGTAAACGGCCTTTTCCACCATCGTGCACCTCTGAAATATATAACGAGAGGGAAAAACAACGCCGCTGGAGTTGCAGACAGACAGACACATCGTGTAACGTGAAAATCGAACCGGCATCTCGTCGCCGCGGAGATGCAACGCTCACCTTCGCACACATACCCATACACACACACGCACCTTTCTCTCGCAGGCTATAGCTTGTGCACATACGTGCATAGTTAATCGGGTGCAGCATCGTAAAGAATTTCTGTGTCGCAGCTGATGCATACCAACGATCGTCTATATGGAATAAATCGAACGATGAGGACAGGTAGAGCCGAGATGCGCTGGTGCGATGACACAATGCTCGAGCGTCGTGAAAATCGGTATCTTTCGCACTATACACACGACTTCTTGCGCTTCGCTGTCCCCGGTAAACGACAGGTCGCGTTATTTCTTTTATTTTTTTGCGCTGCTCTGCACACATGGACGCAACGATCGTCGGGGGGAACTTTCGAAACAGGACGCGAAGGAAAGGAAGAAAAAAAAAGAAAAAAGAGAGAGAAACATGACCGATCGCTTCGGACGTATAGTTGTCTGCGGCGCTCTCTGCACACGGCTGGGAAGGAAATGTGCACGAAATTTATCGTATCCTTAGCCCCAGTGATTTGGAGGAAATATTAGCCGAAGTAGCGATAAAAATCGTGACGAAACGCCGAGGCTCTCTGGGTTGACGATCGCTTTTGAACAGTTTCTCGCTCGCTGTATGCTTTGGTACAGACGATCGGCAATCGTAAAACATTTATTCTAAAAAGTTTAGCTATACGTCTTTTTTTTTCTTGACTAGCAGTAAAATTGGTATTATATGTTTGGTTGGTTTTTCGAGCGTCATAATTTGGTTCGACGCGTAGAAAACTGTTTTTTTTTTCATCTTTTAGTGGCATTTTTCTGCACAATCTCAAGTATTAATACCGTCGATTAGCACAGTTATTTTGACGCATAAAACGTTGCTGGATGTATTATTTTTTTATTTTTTTTTTTTTATGAATTTACAGTTTTGCAAGACTCTTGCTATCTGCATAGTTTTAAAATTAATAAGGAAACTACTTAAGAAATTCCCAACCGCGTTTATCTATATCGATGGTTAATGCAACATGAAAATCTCTTGAAAAACACCCAATTTGAAGCTGTAAGTAAAGTCACAGTAACTATGAAACCAAATATTTCAAACCCATGCTATTTTTAGATTCATTGAGCAATACAGATTGCTCTTTATCTACCTATATGCAGTGAAATCACGCACATACCAGCCATTATCACTCAAAGTTCAGCAGCAGTCACAAATTACCATCGGGGGAGACCAAAATGGTATCTCATTCGCAACGATCGATCACTCGCTATATACTGCACGCCAAGATCCCACGAATAAAGCGCAGGAAATTGAAGAGTCGTGAAGGAGAAAAAACAAGGAAGGCAGCGATCAGCGCGAGAGACCCCTGCGCGAGTGATTCGCGGATGAGTCACGTGAAGGGAAGAAAAAAATGGAGTCGAGCAGGAGAAGAAAACGCTCGGTCGCGCGGTATTCAAGACAAAACGCGCGAGAGGAGAGCCGATATATTATTTTCTCAGCAGCCGCGAGCTGGTCCGCGCAGTGAGAGAGAGAGAGAGAGAGGAGAGAGCATGATTGGGTGAAAGTACGCGGACTCTCTCTCTCTCTCTCTCTCTGTGTCTCACGCGAGGAACGAGCGCCGCACAAGGGCAATGAATTGGCTGGCCTCATGACATTGTCTGTCAGAGAGAAGTGTATACACACACTCGGTCGGGCATTAACGGAGACCCCAGACCGTTATCGTAATTCTCTCTTCCGCTAACTCTTGTGGACGCCGCCGCCGCCATCATGCGCAATCCTCCCTAGGCCTTGGACGCGTTTTGTGCGAACTCAATCTGACCGCAGACCCTGTGTGTCCGCGCTAACTAACAATGCTGTTAATTGATTGAGGATATTGGGCGTATGTCCAAAATCGATTTTCCACGCATCGACCGTATATGCATTCTTTTTTCTTGCGGTGAATCTCTCAACACTTGGTGCGGATGGGCCCCGATATACATATACGAGGGTTCATGAGTTGGCCAAAAGAATCCAGTGTGCAGTGTGTGCGATGAATACAATGTTGACTGACCAAATAAAATCCGAACACATCGCGAGCCTCTGTATTGACCGAATATAAGCATGGCGCTCTTTAAAGTGGCACTTTTCATTTTGTAATGCTCCTCTGACATGATCTGCTGACGAAACTCTTCAGAAACAACTTAAGTTATTGAATAAGGCTATGGGAGAACGGCATTTTGTCGAGAGATTGATGCGTGTATGACTAATGCCTGACTATGTGCTTTCTCCATATATAAATAGTTTCAACGTCACGGCCATTGTTAATTTACATGTATACGTGCGGCTATGCAAAACGCTGTTTGGATAACTATATGATTGCTCCACTTTTAACATTATCGCATGCACACAATCAAAAGTTACGATCAACGATCGCGATTGAGTCGCGCTTAGGTACATCAATTTCGAAAATTTCGGTGGACATTTAAAACTCGAGTTCGTTCGCGCGTTTTGCCTTTTCTTTTTGCTCAATAAATGTCTACTCGTGCACGATTAATCATTGCGGAGATTTACTTAATGCAAGTTTTATGTAAGCAGTTATATTCTCCATAAACGTGATATGCTACCGCGCATCTGTTTTCGTATTGAATATAACAATGAGTCACTCGAATAGTATTCAAAACGCGTGATGCAATATTTCGAATGAAAATATTAAACATTCAGATTTTACGATGCAAATCAGTGTCTCCAAAATGTAATTTTTACGCACTAAACATAACTCGTCGCCGCAGCCAAAGTTTCGTCACAACTCTGATCGAAATATATTCCGAAATATACCTCGCAAACGCGAATGTGAGCCAAAGATGATTAGCGAAACACAGATACACACACACACATACTCTCGGTATACTTTTGACAATGGGATATAGCGATTGTGCGTGGAAGTACACGCAGGACTGACCCCATTCCACGGAACTGTGCAAAAAAAAAGAACACGCCGCGAGATACCACAAGTGCAATATCTCAATTGCGAGGCGCACAACAGTACGTAGCGGCGGTAGCACAAAACGCGCGTATGTATGCTCTCTTCGGTTACCGCGAGAAAAGGTCGGAGCTCCCAAACCCGCGCAGCCGTGAACCAACTGCAGCTGACATCGTTTTCGATCCGCGGCAAACCGGTGTGCTAAGCTTTTTAGCCTTCATTAGCAGCGGCAGACTCACAGACTCTCTCGTTTGCGCACTCGCACGAGTATCATACCCACGAATTTATATATATATATCTCGGCTTTTATCTCTCTCGCGGTCAATGTGCGCGCGAAACCAGTAGAGCGCGCCAACGTTTTGCTTACCTTCATTTACGAGCGGCGGCAGTGTGTGTGTGTGTATGGACGCGCCTTATCACCCGAGGCTGCTGCGTCCAACGAGAGAGAGAGAGAGAGAAACATCCAGGTCGCCAATGGACATATCCAGGTTGCTAATCGCGATGTTTTCGATGTGCGAGCTTGCCGATATTCTTTTCCTCGCGCGCAAATCGAGAAAATTAGTAATGGACCGCGAGAGATCAAACGCGAGGATAATGATTTTTTTCTTTTTCTTCTTCTTCTTTTACCCGTTGCGCAAACGGAAAGAATATATGGGCTGTTAGACCGACGCTGTATACTCAAAGTGTATGTTTAGGTCAGTTGATAATATTTTATTTCATTCCGCGCACACTAGGTAGAATTCTTGACCTAAATTTTTTGCCTCCACACTCGCTGTGCTATAGCAATTTATATAACTGCATTTTCTTTACGTTCAATGAAATATTTCATTGACAGTGCGTGACTGAATTCCCTCAATATACGGTATTTTTTTTTTTCTTTTCTTTTTAAGAGACCTCAATGATGCACGGAAATGCCTCCATTCTTCTACTTTTATTATTAATGTTTCTCGACTTTTTGAGAAGATGCGCCGATAGACGCGACGCGTGTACATATGATTCTCAACTGTGTATTGGTACTATTGATTTTTACGCTGTTAAATAAATCGGTTACGCAGCTTATTATTGTCTTATTTTTTTCTATTTTATCTGACGAATCAAAATAATCTATTAATTATAGTATACTGCCGCGTTAAATTTAATATATTTGAAATTAGTGAAATTCGCATAAGTTGCAAAGATATTTTTTATATATCAAATGTGAAACAGTGGGTTAACGGCACGATATAAACTGTATATATTTATTACAATGAGACATAAATGAGGATTAATTCACTTGAACTGTGTTGATATCGGAATATTACGAACTGCAAACTGTAGAATAATCGCATACTTTAAAACGTAAATTTCCAGCATATTTAATAATCTAATATTTTCTCGATACAATATATCCCTATTAAAAATTTACTTATCAATAATTTTTAAAGCGAGAGTCTAACATTCCTTAGACATTTATTATTTATTTCTGCTCTTAAAACTCCTAGAATTTAAGCACCATTAATCCCGTTAGAAAATTCTTTAAGAAATTCTTAAGCGTTACATGTATAATTCATGAAGCCGTGGTATATAGAAATTTTCAATAAAGCATTTTTGGTATGTTATACCAATGTAATTATACAACAATAAATTCATCCATTATGAATTTTAACTTTTTAATAAGCTCTCGTAATCTTATACCTTCATGCACATGATGCTATAAACCAAAATTAACCTCAAACCATTACGCGTTCTTCCAATTGACCCAAAGCAGCAAAAGTCGCACCAAGCCCCATATGTATACAGAAAAACATATGCTCGATCGGCCAACTTTTTCCATCTTCAAAAAGCAGCCGAAGTATAACAGTACAGAGAGCGTTACCGAACTAGTATAAGACCGATTCGCTCGCGCGGCATATAAAAAATTGGAAAGGATCAACGACATGCGGCGGTCGATCGTTCCTATTCTCGTCGCGCGAGCATTGAAATTCCCGCGGTATACACGCTATATCGGACGCGTAAAGTCGCTCGCTCGAGAGTCGTGCAGTGCGCGCGCTCTACTGTGACTCGACTTGTCATCCCGTGCGAGAGAGACAGAGAGAGAGAGAGCGGAGCGAGAAATCGGCCATGAAGCCTACCTATACTAATAAGATCGAGTCTCTTTATCGATTATATACGCCGGCTGGGCTTTATCGGTGTTTGGCCGAATCTTTTGCTCTCGAATGCATGATTATCGAGATTGGTGAAATCGAGGGTATATGTATGGAGGGAATAAGTTAGAAGTAGCCTCGGTTATGAGCTTTCGCAATGTTTGTTTGGTTTATGCTTGCGGGGGTTATAATGCAGCTGAGCGATGGTGTATAGTTGGTGCGGTTTTGGAGATAATTTTACCTAAATTGAGAAACTCGACTGGTTTGTTGTGTTGTATTGGTGAATGCTCGAGCTTGTTATGCACATTATGGTTTGCTTTATTGTTATCGCCCGAAATTGCTTATTGTGCGGTAAACTATTATGCATTTTCTCGAATTTCTTCTATTCGTACTGTATACACATTTTTGACTGATTTAACTAATAACGTATGCATTTCCGGTGCGCAGAAAGTGATGAAATTAATTCAAATCAATATTTACTATGAATATTTGCCGTGATTATTTTCCCGCACTTTGCTTTATTACATTAGCCAATTATTAATTTGCTTTCGGTATAGCATTTAATTATTGCGGTTTCCTACAAAAAGAGCCTGTTTAATTTCTTACAGATGACTACTTATGAGTGAAATTGGATTCTCGCCGCGGCGAGTATATGCACTATGCAAATGTTACGAAAACGGACGCTTATGTTTGCAAAATAAATCACAGTAGCGCGCGCGCGAGCGAATTTCAAGGTATAGAGATCGGTGTATATTGGAAAACTCGCAACTTCGCGCGCTGAGTCATTTTCGCAACGATCCTATAAAAATGCATCCGCGCGCGCGTTTTATATTTATTCGCGCAGGAAAAAGTTATTGACCTCGCGGCTATCCGAGCGAGAAAACCGCGCGTATTTCGTCATCGCGCGCGGCCGCCGGTAGCCAGCAGCCGAGAGCGCGCTCGGACTCATTTTCTCGAGACTAAAGGGAAAGAACTGTGAATAACATTTTAGGTTTTTTTTTTTTCGTTTCCAATTTCCCATTGGTTTTATGATAATTTGAGTAACGGTATGTGCGGGCATCGATGTGTCATAAGAACAGCCATGGGAAATCTTCTGTCGCACCCGATTAAGACGGTAGATTAGGTATAATATAATATTAGGTGTAATATCTGGTATAGTTGATAATTGTGATACGCGACATTCCTATATTTATATTTACAATCCGACAATTTGTTACGAGTAATTGACAGCTCTGGTCGAAAATTTTTATAACTTTATAATTACCGCAGCCGTTTCGCAAAACCCATACAGTTTTATTAAATTAAATATTGCTGACGTGGATAGAATGGTGAAATTTTCGCGTCGAAATGAAATCAATATTTTTTTTAGACCTAATTGCAGACACTCGCTATAATTTTTCAGATCGGTTTATTTTTTATGTAAGTACCCACGATTGCATTGTAAATTTTTACTTATTCTTTTCAATAACGAAATCGTACGCGATTAAATGTAATTTTTTAGACGTCCAAATCTAAAATGCAGCCGCAATTGTGAAGGTTTACACAAGACACAGAGATGGAATTATAAATTGATAGGAAATCCACTTAGCCGCAATAAACCTTTTATAGAATTACAATCGACGAAATCAATAGGCGCATATAACGAGTTGTACGCTCATCGATGATTGTACATCACTGCGCAGCCAGAATAAAAAATGATCTAAGAATAACGGCGAGTCCGAAACATTACGTACGAAGAAAGTACATCCGGTATAAAAAAAAATCTCATTTTTCACAATATCGACGACACGATCCCTCGACAACAGAATCACTACAAGCTGCAACAACTGTCAATCCACACACGGAGGCAATTTTTGTTCCTGAACTTAACACGCGCAACCAATCCTTCCAAGTCTACAGTTCAACGATCGTACAGCTCACCCACACATCATACACACACACACGCACACACACACACACACACACACACACACGGCTTGGTGAAATTTCCCTTCTTATTGTTACATGCCCGCGACAATATATAAGCCGGATTATGGAGTTACGTAAGTAACGGTGATGGCGTCCCGCGCGCATCTCCTCGCCCGATGCAGCAGCAGCAGCAGCAGCTTTCTCTGTCTGACCCCGATAAATATACCAGCCGGTGCTTCGTTGCCTATCTCTCTCTCTCTCTTTCTCTCTCTAGAGTGCCTACACACAATAACCAACACGTCGAAGCCGCGTCGATACATACATGTATCTCCGGAATTCCCGTCTGTGTATATATATGCATACACTCACGCACTGGTCATATGTACGCGGTCGCTCTCATTCATGAAGACCGCGCGAACGAGCCGTTCGCATTTCACGTCAGTAGCGTGCGTATATGAGGCCCTTGGCCTATTGTAGATGAATCAACAATATCTCGATCGTCTATAAGTTGTACGTTTGCGTGAACATATGGATGGGTACAAGCAATATCGAGATGTATAAGCAAGATTTACGTGAAATTCAATAACGAAGACTTGACGCTGCAGCTTGTTGTTTTTCTTTTCCCTTTTCTAGGCTTTTTTTTCGTCAACGTGCGCAATGAATCGTAGTTGCGCGGTAGCTTCTTTTTGGTCCATTTAGAAAGTGTGTCGCAATTGTGATGTCGTCTGGGTGCGCCTGTCTGTGTAGCTATGGTCTGTTATATGGTGAAAAAGTGCGTGCGTCGCGAAGATGAAATGTCCTTTTTTATACACGTAGGCGATCCTTATTGTTCAAATTAGCAGAATGGGGAAAGTTGCTTTCGCAATTTCATTTCTTTTTAGGTAATTTTTATTCGGGTGACATTTTTTCGGAGTCTAAAACGTGTGTATGTATAATTATGCAATTTTTTTTTAATTCAGATGATGTGCTTTCATAAAATATCTTGGGACCGCGGGGAGAAGTGTTAATTATGATTTTTATGTGCTTACGCAATGATGCAGCTGAACTGTGTAAGAATAGGATACTATATTGCTTGTTTAAAAATTATACTATGAAAAAAAAAGCTGATTTTTTCCTTAAGAAGAAGAAGTGGTGGAATGTGGCTTCTTTCATTGCTCAATAAGTACTGAATGCAATAAATTCTCGTGTTTCTTTTATTATAAGAGAATGTCCACGTGTTAATGCAGACAACAACAGCAAGCGCGATGACTTAATTAATGCTTATCTAACCCACCCAAATGAATTCGAATCGAACGACCAATTACATTGATGGATTGGCGACAAGACGCTTTGATTTATTACACTTTAAACTTTCGGAATAAGCATGAGCAGCGTCGTAATGCGGTTTAGGCTTGCGCGCTTTTAGATTTTAATCATTTGGGTGGGGGTTTCTTCCGAGAGCTCGACCGCAGCAATAAATCAACATTTAAAAACTGTACGCGAAAATGAAATTGTATATTAACGATGCGCCATTAATGGGTGCAGTTTCGCTATCTAATTTTCTCTACAAAGACTTTCGTTATTGCATAAATTAATCTTAATTATCGGTAATGACCAAAGCGTTATATAGCGAAGTTTTCATAACCCTCCTCGTGACCGATCGACGATTAAAGCATTCAATGACTATATTTTCCGATAGTTGCTATCTAAGGAAAATTGGAGCTCCTGTTGATTTTGAATCTGATGAATAAATAGGATGCTTAATAGGTAACCAAAGTTTGATTTAATGTTCTTATGGGGCTGCTAATTGTTTGCGGCATAAAAAACTTTCATAACTATAAACATTTGTAGAAAATGTATAATTCACCTTTGAGCTGTAAAATATGTAACGCGGCATTATGAAGCTGTCAATTTTCAGGTTACGCAACGCAATAATAAATTACGATTTTATGTAATCACATAAACGCTTGCATTTGGCAATACTTCTTTGACACGTACATATACACGGGCTGCATGAATAAAAGATGCAGCAAATTAGCACAAAAGGGACAATGTTGTCGATAACATTGAGAAAAAAAGAAAAGCACCTCTCCCATAGGCTGATCTAAATAAATTCCCCATTCCGCATAATCTCCTATACTTCATTATCCGTCGCGCGACTCGAAGGTGTTACACAAAAGAAAGGGAGAGAGAGAGAGAGACAATTCGCTTTCCGCAGCCATTACATTGATTCGTGTTAAAACTTTACTGTCCAATCTCGTATTAATATCTTTTATATATTTTGTCCGCGCAACGCTGGACGAGAGACCAAAAGTATGATGGGGTAGCGAAGAATCGCGCGTGAGGTGGAAAGGAGGCGTTTAAATAAGCTCCCAAAGCGAAAACTCGTCTGCAGTGCGGTGTGCGCCCAACACAATCGTCCAATTTAGAAAATCACTGGACCAACGGCTATTCTAGGAAAAAGGAGTCTTAAAAGACGAGAGCACGCCAACCAAGTGCCTCATCTCGAATCGCGCGCATCGCGCGTATATACAATGGACAATCGCTAATGTGACGAAAGATCCAATTGGCGCGGGCGCGCGCGCGGTGCATCCATTGTTCGTCCCGACAAACTTATCTCCGTCCTTCCCTTCCTCGCTTATACATTACATTGCATTACGCATACATATTTGGTTATGTAGCGGCTGTGTCGCGACGACTCGGTATATAAGCACGTTGTGCGCCGCGGCGCGATTTTCCAGCATCGTAAAGTGCGCGCCTTTTTACTTTTATTTTCGTTATAATTACGGCGGATCGTTGAATCGCTCGGTATGGGGCTATTATTGCGGCTCGACTATATAGCTTAAACACTCGTAAAAATGAAAAAATTTGATGAACGGGAATTAATCGAGTCGCTAAAGAGGCTCGTTAAACGCGGAGACAGCTTTAATATTCATCGTTTACGTGCAATAATTGCAGATGACAATTTAGGAAAATTGATGCTCGAGTTTAATGTACATTTTCTAAACTAATTAAAATCTCTGATGTATACAATTACGTAAAAAAAAAAAAAAGAAATCGTCGTGCATCGGTTTAACGTATAATTTTTACCAAGTCACAGACTTGTTTATAATTTGATAAAACTATATATGTTTCTGTTTAGTAATGGTTGGTCGAGATTATAGAACTTTTTCAAATGACTCATGGTTAAATTGTATATCTGCGCTGCGGAGAAATTACTAGATATTTGTAGTGCAAAAATTTCAATTGGTTTGACAATTAAATCCTTGAACGCGGTAATTTCTTTTCGCAGTGCGAGTATATAGCATTTTTTCTTAATTAACAGTAATTTTGATGGAAAAGTGTGCGAAAACAATATAATCTCTCAAGGCGTGTGCACGTAAACAAGCTCAATAATAATATTTGCTCAGTAATTCGACTTGAAAGATGATCCTTCTCGATAATAAAAACATCCTGTTTATGCGCAGCATCTTCAAGCGAAGGCAAACAAGTTATCGTCATCAAAATTTTAAATTCACTTATTACATACTGCAGGTGAGATCACCTTACGCATATTACGTATACATATATATATATATAATTCCAATAAAATCTCTGCGTTATCACAAGGCCGGGGTTTAATGCAATTTAACAGTTTCCGATACTTTTTATTACAGCCTCGGCGTACAAAACCAGCTGTAATTAAAACGCACGGAATTCCCGCAAGAACGACAGGTTGCATGAGAAAAATCTGGTTTTTAGCATTCCCGAAAGCATGAAATCATCCGTCGAAAAGAAAAAGCCTGATCCCCTCTCCCTTCCCTCTCCTGATCCTCAAACGAGATGTATGCCCACTGGCAAACGCGCCTTAGTCACCTACGGGTGCGTTCTTCTGCTCTCTCTCTCTCTCTCTCTCTCTCTCTCTCGCTTGATCAGCATAACATTGCGAAACCATGCAGACAAACGCATTCCCGTGGCCTCTCCCGACTCTCCTGTGCAGCTGCGCGATCCTTTTCCGCGCGCGGCCTTTACTCCTGCAGCAGCACCGTTCGTTTTGTACTTATATAAATGCCGACGATGCCGTCGCTGCTGCTGCTGCTGCTGCTGCTGCTTCGGGCGATCTTGCGCGTACGGGTTTCATTCTACTACGAGATCCTAACTGCACGTATATGATTGGGTGACGCTTTTTACAACGATATATATATTATTCGATGAGGACGATGACGAAACCCGTGTATATATGCGCGACGATATTGTATCCGAACGATTTATCTGGGGGGTGTGCGTGGTGGCGAGAGATGGTGAAAAATTGAGGGCTTTATCGACGGCTGTCGTTGACGAAACCTTAATCGAGTTGAATGTTTTCTACCGAGCTCGCCAGCACTGACTATGGCCGGCGCACTTTCTTTTCCTTTTTTAATTTGCATTTTTCAATTCTCCTTGGTACACATCGTAGATTAGATCCAGAAGATCGATCCGCTCGGTCGTTGTGTCCTGATGAAGCGCAGGCAATTTCTTTCCCGCCGCGTGTACTCCAGTCTGCTTGTTTTCTCGTTAGCCGCGCGGAACGACTATAGGTTATTATGATGGATCGCAGTTGAAATGCGATTAGAGGGATAATTGAAAACTAATGTGAACTTTAACTTGGTCATTTGCGAGCTACTTTACAACACAATGCACACACATTGTCAATATTCTTTTATACGATCGTTGAGAAAAAATGGTTTCGAAATTCCCAGAAGTACGCGAATATTCAAATTAATAACTATATTCCCCAACCATGGCTAGAATAATCGTGGCTCCGCGGTACAGCAAACTTGATTGTATACATGCATACCATTTGATAGATTACGAAAGATACAATTGAGCGTGTCGCTGCAGCCGCGAGCCGCAAGTTCCGAAATCCTCCCCGAAAATATGCATAATAAACGAGCGCCAGCCAGGCTGCGTACATTGCGGTACCAAAGACAAACCGAAAGAAATTACTGCGCGAAAGCGTTAAAAAAGGAAAAATTGCGAAACAGACACCGAACAAGCGAATTGGCATACGTAAACCTTGCGCTGTACCACGACGTGCACCAACAAAACAAAAATCACGTGTACATCACCTAATAATAAAAAAAAAGCGCATTCTATTTAAGCCTGCGATGCAGGCGCATGTTGGCGGTGCAGACAAAACACGAGGACCTAAACACATTTCCTATACAATAAAATACAGCCGCGAGATATTATACGGCCTGGTGCGTGTATATATAGGAGCGAGCCAAGAGACGTAGCCAGTGGGTATAAAAGGTACAAGGCGGTGGCCCGATCGCCTCTTGACATTGGCTCCGCGCCTCTACGCACACGCGCGCGCACACACGTAGACTGCCGACCAACTCGCCGCGAGATCCACATTCCGTTCGTTCTTTCAAGGCCACGCCGTGTATATATCTATATAAGCGCGCGTATACGCCATTATATATCCCCCTTCGTGGACTGGCGAAAATAGCGCTCTCTTCACCGCCGCGCAGCAAAGTCCGTTCACTTTGTGTATGTGCAGAGCTTGGATGTGTGTGTGCGTGTGTGTGTGTGTGTTTGCACTATAGAGAGTCGCGCCGCCGTTGTACATACCTATATAAGTTGGCTGCTGCTGTTCCTGTTGCTACTTATAATACCACTATTCGAAGGTGTGTGTGTGTGTGTGTGTGTGTGTGTGTATAGGTTTGTGTGCGCGTGTATAATGCGGGTCTACTGCGTGGCTATATGAGTGTACGCGAGGTGAAGACTATGCGTGTCAACGCGATGCTTAAAAAGTAGGAAGCGAAACGTTACGGAATGCTAAGTGGTTTATATGATAAAACTGGCCTGATTAACTGTTAGCTTTATTAACGCGGGAGCAGCAGGTGTACCCTTTTTCGTTTTATGAAGCATTCTTTTTTTTCCTTCCTTTTGTTTTTTTTTTCTTTTTAATGTCTTTTTAGATGTGTAGCACGAGATGATTCGAGGTCTGTATGAAATTATGACCAGGATAGTGTGGCCTGGGATTTTCTTGGCAGTCGGTGAAATAGTAAAGTGGGAGATTATGGGTTTTGCGCGGAACGTATTATATACTCACTTGATGATTTTATTTGCAAAATGCGATAATTTTATAAATTTTTTTGTAACAAAATTGATTAAATCTGTTACTTGCATATATATTTTACATGAACTAGTACTGCAGCTTATTAAAGAAAGTATTAAATTCTTTATCGTTGTATAACAAACTGATTTATTACTTAATGTTGACTAAATAACTAGGTTAACAATTATTAAAATCGACCTGTTCGAAAGTTGTTTGAAAGTTGTGTTCGAGGCTGTGTTAAACAAACCAAATTGCACCAAATTTCCGCATACCAGTCGAAAATCCAAAGATTTCACGCGCGCTTTTCACACAGCTATACCATTGCTATACCATTTACACCCGGCATTACGAGCTCGAGCTCAACTCGTCAACGCGCAATCATAATAGTGCACTCGTGGACATGCGCCCACCGATATGTGCCTGCACAGGTATATATGCACGGTGTGTGCCAGTAGATTCTCCGGGAGACTTTTTGCGGTACGACGACATATAGAGAGAGAGAGAGCCGGAAGTCGCGTGCGCGGGCAATGATATGCAGGCCGGAATACAATCCGTTATAGAGTTTATAAGTGACAATCGACGGCCCCGCTGATGCCATATGAGCAATATATATAACGTATCGATCTGTCGAATGCGTGCACATTGCGCTGCATACGCAAGAGTTTATAATGTTCTTTGTATAGATAGGCGAATGAAAATATTTTCACAATGGCATTTTATCGCACAATGGTTATTTATAGGTAGTTTATGGAATCTTTGCTGTGCGCCATTCTGTCTTATCGGAAGTATTTCAATTATTTTTTTACAGTGCGTAATCGTGTAGAATTGAATATGGATTAAAGTGGGAAAATGCGGATACAAATTCTTTTGTGTGCAGTGTGTTTACTGTTATCTATAATAACGCGTACTATGAGCTATTCAAGTTTACTAGTTGTAAAAATAATGTTTTACTCTGAAAAGACTTTAGTTTGTCAAAAGATAGTAATTTACATCATCTACATTTTCTTAAAATAAGAATGACTTTTTGGTAATGTTTATTGCATATAACTTAATTCTCAATCGTTATGTTAAAATTTAGATTATATGCCTATTGAAATATTCTTAATAAGTAGCATCATCATTTTGTTCACCGATAAAATAAAACTAAAACCCCTTTTTGAATGCATTAATGTACACAAACTGTGCTTACATCTCCAAATGAGAAAAAAGTAAAAGTTGAAAAGATTACTCAATAGTTTTCAGTCCCACATGTAAACATGTAGCCATTTCTTTTTCAATCATCTCACTACCGTCGAGAATTTTCAATTACACGTTTGGCAGCCCCAGACGTTTATACGCGCCGCGTAAAAACCGCTCAGCGGCTCGACAAACGTCGCGCAGGAATCCTCTCTTTCGAAATAAAGACACATACACATATTTACACTGTGCACACGTCTCGCGCAAGTCATTAACGTCTCTCTATTTCACTTTTCTGTGTTTTCAGTAACAGCAGCAATAGCAGCAGCAGCAACAGCGCGGGGAGACCCGAGCGACGCCTGCGAACGCTCCAAGCAACAGCAGCAGCAGAGGCAGCGAAAAGAGAAAATGAGGGCGAATCTTCGTCGCGGTGCCATTTAACGGACTCGGTGGAAAAATGCATACCGAGTGGCAGACGGTAAGTTATCCTCCTCGGAGGCATTCTCGTGTGTATATATATATATATACGTGCAGCGCGTTCTTTATTAATCGGCTTTCTTCTCTCGTTCACAACAAATATATAGGATACCTATAGCCATTATGCCGCGCTTCATACACGTCAGTGCGGCGCGAAGCTCCGCCATCGAGAAAAGGGCTCTTCGCGATATATCGCCGAGCGACGAATTATCGATTCTCGATCCTGACCTACTGACTGATATTTTTTTCTTGGCTTTTGCTTTTGCTATAGAGCGCCTTGTGAGCGAAATGACGCTGCGAGGCTTGTTAAGGAGACGAGAATTATTATTGTCGGTCTTTCGTTTTCTTTTTTTAAGTACACGATGCGTTGATGCGTGTGCGCACTCGCAAATTTATTCGCGCTTTCGCGGACCGAACGTCGTGAAATTCGGACGCGATTTCGGAGACTATATAACGCTGGCGAAATTATGCTTGACATGGATGTGTATAGGGAAGAACCATGTATTTCCTCAATTACGTCAAATTTATTGATACGCGTCCATCTGCACTTAAACATTTAATTTTATGATTTTTATTTTACGATATAGCGATCGGCAAGACTGACACGTTCTATATACAGAGATTATATGTTTTTGCATTTCCAATGTTTCCTTTTAACAATTTTAAATAGTATAATTGTACGAAGAGGTAGCAATTAGTGTTTATTAAATAGTAGTATTAATAACGGATGCGCGTCGAGGAATATTAACATAATCATTGGGTAAACATTGGTAATAGCACAACGATTAAATCTATACAATATTTTCCAGGAGAAAATTATCAGAGCGATCGCGCAGGCACTGCAACTACAGAATAGCATAGCCCATCCTAACCACCTGATTACATTATATACGAATAAACCACCGAGAAAGGCATATAAAAAGAGTAAAAGGCCAAGAAATTAAATTCTTACCTCAGAACCCGACGTAACGTCGAAACGAAACAAAAATGAACAAAAAAAAAAAAAGAAAGAATCGCTGGCATAAGATTCAACCGCTCTGGCCCGCCGCAGCAATAATAATCGTGGAAGCTGCACAAACGCAGAGTGCATAATATATATATATATATATAGTTGGGCGCGAGGAGGGGCTAAGCCGAGGCCGAGCGCGATGGCAAAATGGAAGTAAGGACTATAAGTGCACGCGCGGCAACTATACGGCGTCCGCGTTCCGCGAGCGGCGGCTCCTTGCTCTTTTTAACTCGTGGGAATGAAAGTTTCGCTAAAATCCGTTTCACTCGTGGCTGGTGCCGGTGCCGCTGCTGCATTCCTCGCGCTATTATTATACATCGAGCGAGAGCAGCTCGTTCGCTCGCGATTACAATGCGCCGCGCGCTTCCTCTTATACACTCTAGACGTCGCGCGAAATCCCAGCTTTTAAGGACATTTAAAAAGTCCCATCACCTGCGCTCGCTGATCCTCGTTCCGCCTGTATACCTTCGGCGAGTGCGCTGAACCTGCTCTTCGCGCGCTTCTTGTACGTCGCGCGGTCCGCGGGTGTATTCTCTCCTAACTGACGGCGTGTATATGTGTGAATATCTTATCGAGGAACGAGTGGGTAGTAACGGCTACCCTTTTTCAGATAGCGCGATGTGCAGTTAGGTGGTTGGGCTGCAGTGATAATCGAAGGCTGGACGCGAATGTGGATTTTACTCTATGATGATTCTTCTGATTATGGAAGTTGCAGACGTGCGACCCTTAATATAATTTAATACATAATTAAATATTTTTATAAAATTATAAAAATTATCGTTATACCATTAAATGATTATTGATAAGCCCAAATTGCAAGGTTTCCTCCAATTCGAATGCAATCTTTGATCTGCACGATTTTCAGAATTGCGCTCCTTTCGTTGAAAGCAGCTGCACAAAAGTTTTCTTTCTACACTTGTGAAAACTCAACAATTAGCATACATCACAAAAGGAGCTTGACGTTTTCATTATACAGATAATATATATAAATATGTTCGTCTGTACCTTTCGCAGAAGACGCTGAAATACACAGAGCCGAGTGAGCGCAAGTCACCTCGCGGCTGTATTTCCCACCCTACATTCATTACATCTATTCCCAAAAACGATTAGAATTTATGCCCCAATCGAGGTAAAACCGAGGAGGACTTTTAGACGCGCGCGACGAATCGAGCGACGTCCGCGGCGGCGAAACTTTCACCGCGAGCATGTATATAAGACGAAGCAACAGCGAGAGAGAGAGAGAGAGAGAGAGAGAGAGACGCGCCGCGCCGCGCGCCGAGGTATTTGACCATGCGACACTGGCTGCATCAATTACGCGCGTCGTTAGCCGGTAACGGCACCTTCCCTCGCCACACACTCGCACACACACACTTGGGTAGACTCGCGTATGGGCATCGACCTGTACTGTGTATGTGTCGAGTGCGCGCCAGCACGAGAGTAACAGAGTGAGAGAGAGAGAGAGAGAGAGAGAGAGAGAGAAGTCGATGATCCTTGGCTCGCGCGGCGCGCCGAACGATTTCCTGTGCTGGAATTTCGACGCGGTTATGAAATTTCTCCGATCCTCTCCCTCTCTCTCTCTCTCTCCCTGTCTGTACAATTCTCTAGCGATAAGCCACCGAATCCGCTATAACTTTGTAGGATAACGCGCCTAATGGGGATTTTTCAAATGGTTCGGGAGGTTACCTTGGAAATTTCCTCGGTTACTGGTTTTATGTGTGTTTATACATGTATATATATATCTACGGAAGGTGTGTCTAAGCTATGCTGGGAGGATGCGTTTCGTATATGATATTTAGAAATTATTCAAATGAATGCGTCTGACAATTAGCTGCTCGGTGCGAGTCATTGGGATTAGTCGCGGCGAGTTTACTGATTTACGAGGAATGGATCGAGGATGTATGATATTGCTCCAGGGGAATAATCAAACCAAGTACTAAATTAAGTTCTTTTCGGCGCATCAAAGTAATCTAATCGAAAACGGTTTTTCCATCATTTATAACGGCTTTTTTTTCAATATAAACGTTTTGGAAATTGATATTTTAAATCTTTATATTATGTATACCTTTTATAAATTTTGTTGTCTCATTGTATGCTAAAGTTTTTTATTCAATTATATATCATTTAACTATTTTATATTATAATTTAATACCTAATTTCATTCTATATTCATTCAGAACTTACGCTATACGTATATATTTCGACTTTTAACTGAAATTTTTCGTATAAATATGCGGTAAAGAATTTTCGTGTTTATCAAGATGGTTCGGAAAAGATAACAGAAACTAATTGGATTTGATCTAAAGATCATATCGAAGTCTTTTCCATCGAATAATATTTCTGAAAATGAGGAAGCGTTTATTACGGTTCAAGACAAATAGGTAAATAACTTTGTAGTAAAAATCGAGGTTATATTAGTATGGATATTTTCTCAATAAATTTATTATAGTTTTAATCTTTCTTTCATTCTTTTACACTGAGCTAAAACTCCAACTTTAAAAAGAACAAAATGTAACAACATGTGTAATTAAAATGACATTGAGATAAATAAAAACGTTTCTCAACATTGTTCGAATGCAAGGCCTTAAAACACGCTTCATAATATTTTCCCATGAAAGATGGCGACTTTCTTGTAAGTTAGAAAAAGTTACATCTGCCTATAAAAAATTGCATTCCGCTTGTTTATACATTTATTTAATGTCATTTCTATGAAAATTATTTTCTAACGCAGTAACAATATAATTTTTTCTTTGTAAAATATGTCAGTGAACACTAATTTATTATTTATTTTTTTTATAAAAAAAAATAACTGCAGCCACCAAATTATAAATTTACACGAAAAATTTTATGTAATCTATTAAGCTCCGAGGCAAAAAAAAAGAAAATCGAAGGAAAAGAACTAAATGGAAAAATCCCGCGTACACCAAGAATCCGTGACTTTCCAAGCAAGTGCACAAGTCACTACAACCCGCGGACGCGATACTATACGTAACCGCGATACCCCGTCCAAACTGCTCGCGAGCAGAGGAGAATGCCGATTTTCATTTAACAGCGCCTTGCCTGTAATGGAGCATCGTATACTTTCCTCGTGAATTTTTTAAATTCCTACATGATCCCAGCGCATAATTAAAGGTATGCACGAAAATTCGGTTACGTCATCCCCTTTCCAAACTGAACAAAGTGATATTGCACAAACAATAACGTCACCGGACTGTACTTACATAAACTAGTTCAAACATCAAATTTAACAAAGAAAAAGAAAATGTTCAAATTTGCTTATCACCGATATAAACAGTAGCCTTGTCAGCTTATTATCCAAGCGAATCTTATTAAAAGAGCAGTGGGTCGTGGGTACATTATATATATATGTAAGAGCTGCTCGTACGCTCGGAGCGTGAAGAGGTGAAACAACTTGGCGCGTTCTCTCCCACATGCGCTTAAGAACTGTGATAATCAGATGGCAATGCGCAGACTCTCTTGAGACTTTTTTTTCCCAAGCGCGATGCGATAATGAAGAAGTTGCTGGGATATTAATCACATTTCTGCTTCATCGATATTACGATGACTAATGACTTGAAGATTCCGTGTACAAGTCGTCACAAAATTGAATTCCGCTGGCAGATTCTTATGTATGTCTCGCTATCTTAAACAGTTGATTTCGTAACGCGTCCATTCATAATCATTGTTTTTTTTTTCTTTTAATAAAGTGTGAATTTGCATTTTTTTATGTATTATGTACGCGCTGTTCTATTGTGAAATTCACGATTTCAGAATGATTATAATAAATATATATACTGTGGCCGATTTCATAATTATAAAGGTTGATACCAAGAGGTGTTTCACGCGATGTACCGATATTGATTAGCAGTTATTACCATTGTGCAATTATAAAAAAAAAACTGAAATCGTGATACTGTTTGCGCTGTAACCAAGATGATTACACCCTAATAAAAAATTTTCATTATAAAAGTACTTAAATGGTGTGTGCTCTGAAACTGAATTGATTAAATTGGATTTCACGCTTTAAAATATTGCATCCTTTAATTCACATTTCTTTCGTGATTTATTTACGATAATCAAGCTGCTTATAAACTGCTTTACGATTCATAAATTTGGCTTTGTGATAAATCTTTTACAGCACATTTTTCAATTTAATATCCCCGTATAACTTTCAATTTGTCAAATAATATCGCGGCTGTTATACTTTTATCCGAATTTCCATCGGTATCGTAAAAATATCATTGTAAATCTAAAAGAAACTTTTTGAAACCGCGAACTGAACTAGGCAGTAAAAATATATACAATTGAAGAATTACCGCACACCGTCATCAGCAAGCCAACTAATTATCAATCTTAAAGAAAATTTCTATAGAGCGGTGCAGTCGGTTCTCGGCAATTTTTAACGCTCGCCGAGCAACGCGATCTCCCAATTCCGCGTATAAAAATACGAGTCCCAACGCCGTGAATACACCGCGGATTTGGAATCGTATCAATTACCCTTTAATGCCCGTAAACAGTACGTTTCAATCGTACATTTTCCAGCGTGCTCAAGAAACTGTGACTCGTCGTCGACAGCGAATCTCTGAGTTGCACAGAGGCGACGGATAATTCATTCGAGGCACAACTCCTACGCGACTCTCCTGCGGTACATAGACGTCTCCTCGTTTGTGGTGGTCTTACGTCAACCCGTATTACCCGTGCTTCACGCGTACTTATATACTTATATACACACCGCGCGCGCAGGAGAGAGAAATTTGCAAAACGGCTTTTCCTAATAAAATATAACCGGCTCTAGTCGTGCAGTTACCGTTTTACCAGCAAGCGTATCCGCGGAAGAATACTAGGATAATGGATGAAGAAAACAATTTTTTTTCTCTAAACGTTTTGAAATCAATTTTACGACACGCGCATGCTGTATTACTGCAGTGCGCACTGTGCAACGGATGATTAATTTACAGAAGTGTGCATATATAAGGTGTAGGCAAAATTATTGTTGTGGCACACATTTTCAGCTCGCTATGCTAATTTGTATAATATATATATTGATCAAAAATTGCAAGCCATTAGAATCTTAATTGTACGAGGCGAGCATCCTTACTAGGCACCAATTTCCAGATGCACACAGAGCCCTAGCGAACGTAAAATAAATCAGACACAAATATTTACAGAATATCTTTGCTGCGCATCTCGGAAATGGATATAATACGCATCTCGCGCAGGCCGCACCAATGAGCAAGAAAAATATGTATATATATATATGTCCAAACTACTCACATTCTTCCCATATCAACCGTTAAATGTGCACGAGAGTACGCGTAAAAAGGAAAATCTTCGCGCGCTCAACTTATGCGATAAACGGTATATTATAATACTGCACACAACGAAAACGGAAGAGAGCTGCTATATATTACACTAAGAGACATGGCCAAAAGCAGTATATACAAATATTCTTGTACTCGCAACATAAGTAAACAGAGGCCGCGCGAGCTATATAACTGCACGGAGAGAGAAACACACACATATATACGCGCGGGGCTTCCGGTTCCGCAGGCGCAACTCGACTGTGTGTTTCAGCGCTGGCGCGGCTCATAACACGCCGCGGATAGCCTGCACGGGTCTGACCACCACTATAGGACTATATAGGCTGGATGCACCTACGCTTACGTTATAACGCGCTGCTCGCTTCGCACACCCACACGCACGAGACTCGAGAGAGAGAGAGAGAAACTCATATATATACAAACACACACAGCTCGTATGGCTATATGCGGGGCCGTGTGCGTATTTAGCGCGTAATTTATATAAGAGGAGCGCACACACAGTGCAGGCCAGAAGCAGCGAGGTGCACGCTTGGTTCCACCCCAAAGCGCTTCGATCCCCGCGGAGCCGCCGCCGCCGCCGCCGCCGCCGCCGCCACGTCTGGATTTCCCCTGCTGCTATAATACCGCTGCTCCTGCTGCTAATGGAAAGCGAGAAGAGGATGAAAAGTGCACTCATATGCGAGCGAGCGCGGGCCCACTTTATCGCCACGTCTTCAGTCTGGTGAAAATCCTCGTCCAGGCCGCGAACGTTTACAGCTCCTGTCTCTGCACACTCTGCGTGCGGTACGAGCACCATGTCTTACCCTACTGCACAGCTCCGAGACACATAGACGACGAAGACGACGGACGAAGAAGCGCAAGTGTACAGTGCAGTGTATAAAGTCGGAAAATCTCGTCGCAGGCAATTAGTCTCAGCGGCGGTGCTGCTAGCGTTGGGGGCCCGTTAATTACGAAATGAAACTCGCATCGCGGCGTTTACGCCACTGACTGGTTGGGACCGCGCGGCAAGCCGCACTTATGGCGAAGCAATTGTTGCGAGGCGAAGCAGCTCTTCTTGGTCTATAGCTATAGGGTCCGAGTGGGCTGTAGTACTTACGCGAGGCCGTATTGTACTAGTAGCGCATCGAACATCCTGGCGCACGGTTCGTATACGCACACACACGCATAAGCCCGGCCAGCGCTGTTGATACGCGGATTCTTCCGCGGTTTCGGAAGTCATTCGAATGGTATGCGTATGCCGGAAATAGTGCCGAACGTCGGATTTATTGCTGCACTTTGGTGCGGCGAGCGAGCTTTTCGTTTTGCCGGACCGAGGGAATCGAGTCTACGGAGCTCTGTGATTAATTTGACCTGTGTGTGTGTGTGGTCTCCGTGGTTATAGCGTGGAAAAAGGTGGAGAAATCAATTTGCGACTCGCTGAAACGAGGAAGTGAAGGCAGCTCTCGTATATATGTGGCATTAACTGCGCGCTACGGTTTATAATAGCCTATCTTGCCGATATTCCAATTAGTGGACGCGCCCATAAGTTTTGGAGGGTGGTTTTTTTTTTGTAACGTTGTGAATAAGATCGACGCTGCGGAATTCAATAATTGATATGACGATACAATGCGCAGTGAATGGATTCGTTACAGCCACTGTCTTTGCGTGCGTGTGTGTGTATGTCTGCTGTTCTCGTCTATTCTATGTAAAGCAGATTATCTGAACTCGGTTTGAATGGAATAACCAGCAAAAAGGGGCATTGGAAAAACGTCACCAAAGAACACATTGTCGGTTAAACCCTGCACACACTGCGAACCGTATAGATCTCATTATATAAAAGGTGAATTTGCATTAACACAGGTATTGCAAACGTTTAATAACGGAGCAAGAATATATTTTGCTCATTTGCAACATATATATAATCGTATCGAGCAGAGCAAGCAAAGCTGTGTGATGCTAACAAGATTGTTAAATGAGTTTTTTAGACCATGAAAAATGGTGATGCGGCGCTCGTTGCAGACGTGGATGGAGAAGAAAACGCTATTTCAATGAGAGGAATTAACAAAGGATCATACGACCGCCTCAAAGCTGCAATAAAAACTTTCACTGCTAACTTAGTTCCAATGACTAAGCGCCGCACAGTACGGGAGCGGTACTTATCACTGTAATTTTTACTTAAAACCATTAAAATTACAGCTTATACGTTGTTACAAATTACAAACTCTGCGCATATCGCTCTGCTGCTTGGATACGTCACTTATATCTAACTGGGAAATCTCCGGTCGCGGTGAAAAACGCTCGTGTGCTGTAGGAGCTCGCCTCCATTAATCAAAACCGTCCAACTAATTGGTGATTAAACACGTCGCGAAAAAAAAGAACGATCCTCGAATAGGCGAAAAAATTCCCATGCAATATAAGCTACATCCTTAGGAACCAGGAAGTCATCGGCGCACCTACACACCGACGAAACTGTGCTAAACCGAAACGACAACAATAACAGGAGAGCCTCGCCCCATCGCCCTTTCACCGACGACCTTAAGAAATCATCGCGCGCCGTCTCTCCGGGGCGCCCACGTGGAAACGTCGCCGCGGCGATCCCACCGACGAAGCCGAGTGAACCTCAGCAGTTCGTCCATAATCGTATGCGAGGCGCGTATACTCGACTCGCGCTCGCTCGCTCGCACCGTTAAATTCCAATTCTCTCGAAAGTTTTACGCGAGTGAATAGGAGTTTTGTTATTTTGTTTCGTTTTTCGTCTCTTCTCTCTCGTATTTCGTGGCCGCGAGGATGACCCAATGATCCCGATAACGCGCGTGGCCTGGTGCCTCGGATTTTTCGGACCATTTTACGCGCCGCGAATGTGAGATTAGACGTGTCTCGGCCGGGGCGGGAAGTTTCGCGGAATCGGTGAAAGCGCGGCTGCTGCCGTTGATGCAGTTCCGATGTGTGCTTATCGGCATACCCGATGAGACGTTTTAATATATTTGCGCTTTTCCGATTTTTCGCAAGAAAGTGCGCGTTGAATTTATGTATAGGGAATGTGTCAAGAGGAACTGCGCACATCGAGGATATACATACACTTTGTACCTGGAAGTGAAGGAACTTTTTTTTTTTTCTTCTACTCATATATAGAGAAATCGCATGGCAAAGCGAACTTTTTCATTTGAAATTGTAATGGTGCGCGCATGTGTAGGATGCGAGAGATATACATGTACCGCTTATTAACTTAGGAAAGTACAACGGTGTAAATTACAACAGAATTATTGTGCAATCACGACTTTTAATATGGCGAACGTGGAATTATGCAGTAAGTATATTCGCTGAGTGATACTGCGGTGATGCAGAAATTATACGCGGAGATGTGAAGAAATTCAATATCAACTAGAAATAATAAATTTTATGGAGACTGGCGCGATTTAATTTAAAAGGATGTGATATTTAAGGACTGGAGGACCAAAGAATAAATACTATTCTTATTAAAAACATTTTTATTTAATGATTTCCGAAACCAAGGTTATAAGATGACCTATACGATAAAATAAAGTAATTGTATAGTTTTCGATTGACAAACGTAGACCTGAAAAAATTGTGATTTTATCTAGTATTAATACTACCTTCGGAACGAGACTTGTCTGATGTTGTACGTGGAGAATTTTAAATCGTGGTGAAATTATCCAATTTGAGAAACTTATACTTCGTGGAGCATACGAAATTTAACCTCTAACTTAATCTAGCATCGAGTCCTCATTAACCAAGGAGAAAAAGAGAAGCAAAAGAAGAAGATCAGCTCTATAGTCTACAAAATATGCGGAGAATCTCTCTTTCACACTGGCAAAACGATAAATCGGCCAATCCTTTGCTAGAATGAGATACACCAAACCCGTTTTTGTATCTCACGCGAGGGCAAAAGCTGTACGCTACCGCCAGCTCTCATCTTTCACCGGCCTCGGGCACTGAAGCATCATCTCACGCACGCATAGACAAACACCAAGCGATGAATCCGGAGGAAAGTCAAGGCGCTAGGAAAGCGCCACGAAGAAAGCCGGAAAACATCGCGAGGGGCTCAGTGAGCGCCAGCTCCCAACCGATCAGGCGTGGTCCAAGACTTCCCGAGCCACCGGACTCCTGGTCATCCTCCACAACGACCAATTCGCGATCTACCAGTTTGCGCGAGAACAGCAAGAATCCTGCCAAAAAGAAGCCAGAGGTGAAATCGAAAACTAGGCTGAAGTCCGAGTCCTTTCACACTCTACCCCGGGAGTCTTTCGCACTGATATCTCGCAAGGATATCATTCGTAGAACTTGCTCCAAGACCGAGGATCAAAACGATCCTTTGACCAGATTAACGCAGTCACTGAGGAAACGATGGAGACGATCGTCCTTGGTGAAGAAACGCACGGATAGCGGCGACGGCCGCTGTCCGAGTGCCGAGGAAGACGATCCCCGAAGACCCAGGACCTTACCATCCATTTGTCGAAGATCCAGCGGCAAGGATCGCGATGCCACGACGATGACGCTCGTACCGCTCACACGAATCTCGCGTCAGGAGATCATTCGGCGCACTTCCAGCACAAACGCAGAGGAGCGAGCCGCACAGAGCCAAAGACGAAAATCCTGTGGTTCCCTCTACAACGCCCCTCAAGCAAGACTTCAAAGGGAGGAGTACGAGTCGAGGCACGCAGGCTGCTTCGTGAAAAACGCGCCAACTTTAACGAATTCCCGAACTCGAGCCTCCGACAGATGGCGAAGCGTTGACAATGAAAGAACGGCCTCGATGCAAGTACCAAGGCCATCCACTTTACCGAAAATCGCCAGTTCCAGAAGCTACCGGAACGAGCAACAGCCCGAGTACGTTAATGCCGATCACAGATCGTCCATGAAGGATTCGGGTAATAAACAAGAAGCGCCTATCTACGGGAGGATAAGGAGGCGCAAGGCTTCCGTGCCAAGTCTAGGTAACGCCTCGTCGTCTCAGAGCTCGTCGAGAAACGGCCTCGGGGATTCGAATTCGATCGGCGAGGCGACACTCAGCAGATCGAGAAAAACATACAGGAGTATTCGCGACCCGGCAAGCGACCCACCCAACTACGGGATGTTGGACTACAGATCCGTGACTGGAGCTTCACTGCCGAATCTACCGCAGCGGACCATGTCGCGTCGGCGGATCATCGACAACGCCGAGGAAGCCAGAGTCATCAAGTCATTGAGCCGCGTGAAAAAGGAGAGAAAGGACGAGGAAAGGCATGGAGCGATACAATCGAACACTTTGCCCAGCACGATACACGACCACGAACGACTGCAGCAGCGACGATATGCAATGGCCGCTCAGAGGAACAATCATTGGTACGAACCACCGCAACGAGAAGTTACCAGAATGCAAATACCTCGGCGAGAACCCGAGAGAAAGATGAGCGCGGCGCCGGATGAGAGCATGGTGACGGGATCATCGAGAAGTCTGCCGTCTTACGTGAAAAAGACGAGGAAGGCCTCGTGCATACCGCTGAGGATCGACAGGCCTCGCAACGACTTCGCCACCAAGAGTCTGAACAGGCTGACGAATGGTTCGAGAGAGGAAAGTTCGATGAGCAGCGTAGCCACGAGGAAGAGCTCGATCGGTGGACAGTCCTCCGCAACGCCTTACTCGATCTTCGGCCTGTGCACCGGAAGGAGAAAGGTTCAGCATCCGGTGGTCGGTACACCCTCGAGGACGGAAGTCGAAGGCCCGATGAGCCCTTACAAGGCGAGAAATCCGAGAACGGTGCGAGATTATGGATTCGTATATATATTGCGGACTTTACCTTGTTTTTAGACACTTTCTGTTAAGAGCACTTTTACCAACACTCGGCTGTCGGCTTAAACGCCAATCGAGAGTTAAAGCCTGTTTTTACGAGGCAGCTGTAGAAAAAAAAGAATTGCGCTTTCATGAACGATTGGACGATGTCTCCTGATTTCGCGCCACGTTTATTGTTTCCACAATCACTCTTTCTAGGCGACATCACATTAATTTAGTATTAACGATTAGAAACTGAATTTAACCTCTACAATTCGCGAAGACTTAGTGCAAAGTATACAGTGAATCAGCACTTTTTTTAGCGTCGTTTACGGTAACCGGGTTGTACACTAGACGCATGAATACCGGGAAAAAATCGATTTAGTATTGATAAAAAATTAATTTCAGATACTAATTAATATTATTTAATGCGTCGCATTAGGTCCATATTTAAATTTATAACTATTAATATTCCATAATCAAATTTCTTTTCGATTAATGTAATCACTAAACTCGTAAATAAATTAATCATACAAAAATAAAAATCAGACTGAAATAACAGATGAATTTCTCATCAGATATTGAATAAAAATACATTAGTTAAAAGCGTGCATGTCTAAATTTAAAGAAATAAATTTATTAATGTTGAACTATAAATTATAAAATTTTACCACCGCAGATACAGATAATCACTGAATTCGTTAATTATTTGCGTGCTTTAAAAGGGTTTCGCTACTTCTTACTACAATGCTTTTTGCACTCTCATTTGCCAAAAAAAAGTCTAGTAAATATTTAAGAATGATTTTAATTAATTTTCTTTTATACTAAAACATTATGATTTTTTATTGTTGCAGGGCGAACTCGTGTGGTTCGACCCAGGTGTCGGCCATGTTCTTCCTGGAGAGGTTTTGGAGTACCACAGGGCGGCTAACGTCCTGTCGGTCCAAGCCGTCATCGCTGGAAAGGTAAGATAACTGATTCATTCCAATATGCAGATCATTAAAATTGATTTCCAATTGAAATAAATATCTTTTACCTTTTATACTCGGAATCGCGATTACATGAGGAAATTCAAAATATTTCCAATGACTTTAATGAATGCACAAGATAAAGTAAAGCTAAATTCAGGAATTCAAAGAACAATATTATCTAAATCCAAATGCCGAATATAGAAAATGTATCGCGCGCATGCAAAAATGCATCCTTTATGTCGTAACTGATTCAACTATTATACCGCATTAAAATACCGATTTCATATCGAGATTACTTAATTTGCATTAATCAACAATCATAAAAAACTCACTCGAATCTAGCTCGAGTCCATCACAACTCCTCCGCATGTGCATAAAAAAAAAAATTCTTCTCTCCCACCTTCGACTCTTACGCAATAATTCTAAATTAAGAAATACACCGTAAAGCAATCGCCAGTGCGAATCCGATACATCAACAGTTATACACACGCAAAATTATATGGTTCGGACAAATCTGGCGTGTTGAGATCTTTCGCCTGCACATATACACACACATATACACGCATGGTATACGCGGCTTATAGAAAGTCGCGCAAATATAAGACGTTGGATAATTCGGATAACTCGCGCGTGTTGGGCGACGCTTCCGCGAAAGTGCCGCGCCGCGCTATTTCGCATATACTTGTACACCGCAGAGGAACGGCCCCGAGTCATACGCACACACTCGCGGTCATGATATGCGCGGGATTTTTGTTAACGACGTAACGAAAATATTGTCGAGGGCGGGGAAAGGGTTTCGCGCGAAAGTGCTCAAGATTTGATTAGCGACGCGCGATTACGAAGCCTTTTTTTTGCTCGAAAATGGACGAAGTTGGTGTGTGTGTGTGTGTGTGTGTGTATGTGTGTACTTTAGGGGTCAATGACACGCGCGCGCGATTATTTCTGGATGTACGTGTGTGTGTGTGTGTGTTCTTTTTTTACTGTTTGATAGCGGGGAATGCCGGAGGTATAAATTAGAAAGTACACGTGTTTTCGATATCCATTCGGTGATTAACGATTATTATACCTTCTTTTTATGGTACGCGAATTTCGTATGTGTGTCCCGTGCTGTGCGCGATGTGGGATATAAAGCGCACTAATTGTGCGACGCCCAACGCAACTGACCGCTGCTCGCTGAATTCCTTTTTTTCAACTTTTCTCACCGTCTGTACGTGCGATTGCTCTGCGTTTTTTTTATTGCACGCTATACTTTATTTTTTTCGCGACGTTTTAATTGACAGGCTCAATGATTGATCGCTTCGCGCGTGCGTGTATACGCGCCAGAATTTTAAATTTGTTTTACTTATTGTGATTGCGCTGAAGGATTAAACGCTCTTTTTGTTACAGCATCATTATCTCTAATCGGTTATGCGCTAGTTGAAATGTCCTTCTTCGTTACATACGTGACACTTAAAACGGTATCGCTAACCAAATGATAAATAGATTTTTATTCTAATTGGAACCAAACACACCATCGAATTCGCACACGCTAAGAGCTTATATGTATGTATTTATTCACCTGTCTCATAATTCTAATGGGAACCCGTTTTTTTTTCACAGCCACAAATATTTACGCTTACGAATCTTAGTGGAGTTAAGCCGAGACAAGACTTAGGCCAAAATGGCGTTGAAGACATGATTCAACTTAGGTAAACGGCCACTTTAAAAATCATTAAGAGCGACATTTCTGCTTGAGCTGTAACGTATATTATTTCATTACAGTGACTTGAACGAGGCTTCTCTCCTTTGGAATCTCAAAATTCGCTATGACAAAGAACTTATTTATGTGAGTATATCGTTAAATATACAATTGGCTTTTTTTTACTGCGCTCGTCTGCATTTCCTTACGACTTCATTCTTTTTTTTCTCTGTCTCTTATACAGACGTACACCGGGAGTATCCTAGTCGCCGTCAATCCATACAAAATGTTTGATATTTATGGCCTAGACCAAGTTAAGCTTTACGAAGGAAGAATACTCGGGACTCTACCACCGTAAGTAAAAATTGTTTATGTTACAGAAACTTTCGTTCTTGCGTCATACTTTTGTAATTGCTCCTACTTATACAGCCTGACACGAGGTTTGCTTTTCGTCGCAGTTTATTTCAGTTACGTGAGTCCCAGTAAAAGTGCAAAATATAAATCTACTTAGTATTTTTAAATATTTTTTTACGACTCTTAGCTGTGAATGATAGTGTTTTATAAATATCTATACTAATATTGAATGTTGAACAAAAAAGAACATAATTTAGTTATAAAATAAAGCAGCAGTCAAACTTATGTATTCCAAATTATATCGCTACACGATTCGTTAGCAACAATTTTTCAGCCATTCTTTTACAAGGCGTGTAATTTACAAGTTTGCAGTTTTTGTTTGAATGTACAATTCAAACCTCCACTATTTCCATACCGTTCTCTTGGTAAAAAAGAAACAACAAAACGTTAAAGTAAACGCACGTATCGCATAAGATTAAAGTTCTAAAAATATCGCCATTGTTTCGACCCGAAAAAAAAAGTAAATAAAAAAAAAATTATCCTCTCTCGTTCCTTAGACACTTATTCGCCGTGGGTTCATCGGCATATAGTCAAGTGAGCGCTGCGAATAATGCCAGCGCCAATCAAGTGGTCGTGATTTCCGGCGAGTCCGGATCCGGCAAGACCGAGTCGACGAAGCTGGTCATGCAGTATCTGGCGGCGGTCAATCGGGCGCCCAGCAATCTCGTGACGGAACAAATTCTAGAAGCAGCCCCGCTACTCGAGAGCTTCGGCAATTCGAAAACACCGAGGAACGACAACAGCAGTCGATTTGGAAAATATCTCGAGGTTTTCTTCCGAGAGTAAGTCGTATTTGCGAATTATATTTTATTGGATAGCTCAGGATTTTATGCTGATTAACATCGTGATTATCATAACTGAATTGCTGGATTTACGGGCTATTAGATGCCTCTTCAATGATATGCGGTTAAATGACATGGAAAGTTTTTCATAAACTTAAAACTTTTCTTTATAAATATGTTAATATAAAGTGAGCGAATGTATGAGAAAATTTTATAGATGCTAATGCGATTTCTCTAGCTGTATGTCTGATTATAGTGGTTATACTGTAAGCAAATACACAGTCAGAATGTCATGCTAAAAGTTACTCCGAAATTACAATGATTGAAGCTCGTAATAAAAATATTTTTCTACCACTCCAACTTTCTTTTGAGCATAACATAAATTTTCTTTTTCTTTTTTATAGCGGAGTGATAGTCGGAGGCAGAGTGACACAGTATCTTCTGGAGAAAAGCAGAATCGTGACACAGGCTACCGATGAGCGGAATTACCATGTTTTTTACGAACTTTTGGCTGGACTCGATCAACAACTGCGAGATAAATATGGACTCCTTACTCCTGACAAATACTTTTATCTCAATCAGGTAAGAAATCGTCTCCTTTAAAATTATTTTCTTTCCATTTCGAGCGCATAAGACGGAAATCCCATAGTTTCACTTACATAAATTATTATCTATTACAAATCTTCTGTAACATGCTATAGTCGCACCAAATAAAAAAGTTTCAATCTGAAATTACTTATCACCGAAGAAAATAAACGATACACACTCTAATATCCAAAATGTACATGATTCTAGGGCGGAAACTGCGAGATAGACGGGAAAAATGACACGCAGGACTTCAAGGCCCTATTGTCGGCGATGCAAGTGCTGGGCTTCACGTCCGAGGAGCAGGACACGATATTCAAGATACTGAGCAGCGTCCTGCATCTCGGCAACGTGTACTTCCATCGTAAACCAATGAGACACGGCCAGGAGGGCGTTGAGGTTGGTTCGGACGCTGAAATACGATGGGCAGCCCATCTACTGCAGATCAGCTCGGACGGGATCATAAGGGCACTCACGACCAAGACTACGGTAATTCAAAGGGGATCCATAAAGACCGATACTTTAGGGAGTCGTAAATAATTTTGGTCAAGCGCGTAAAGTAATATGCGGTTGGCGCAGCGACATTTTGAATGTCGCAATAACTTGATTGTTTTATCATGCAATTGTTCCTGCTAAGGTACAATTTTTTGCTAACTCGTATACCCGAAGGCTCACTTGTAAATTAAACCTGTATGCTTGCTATTTTTCATTTTCATGATTAAAGACCAGTCGAGGTAGTAATTATTGGTTCGCAAATACTGAACTTTGAATATTTTCTTTGTTTTTTTTTTTACAAAAAATTGACGTTCGGTTAAAAGCGTTGAAAAGCTTTGAAAAATGTGTATTAAGAAATCGTTCTGGATCGCATAAAGATTGATAAAAAATTGTAAGCGGTTTTTAAGTAGCAACAATGGAATATTTTAATTTTTTACACCCGTCACCATTTCTGAATGAACGTTTGAGAACAGTCAGCTGGTAACACCTGTGTAATTATTTTTAGACTATTCTCTATGTAGCAAACACAGTAGACAATGCTAGCGAGTGCTAAATTAACTGGACGTAAAACGACACACCTACCTAGGACTTTTTCTCCAACTTTCGAGCGATTTGCTCTCTCTCTCTCGCGTATACATAACGGAGCAATGCATTAGTGCGCGCGTCACAAGCGAGCCAAGATCTTTTCATGCAGGTTATATTTTAAAACTCGCGTTTTCTCTTTCTGTCCTGGGATTATAGGAAGCGAGAAACGAGCGAGTGTTAACGGCTCTGAATATCGATCAAGCACTAGACGCCCGTGACGCGTTCGCCAAGGCGCTTTACAGTTCCCTGTTTTCCTGGTTGGTCGCCCGCGTTAATCACATCGTCTACAAGGGGACCAAACAGACGGCCGCCATCTCGATCCTCGACATCTTCGGCTTCGAGAACTTCGCCGAGAACAGCTTCGAGCAGCTCTGCATTAATTACGCCAACGAGAATCTACACTTTTACTTCAACAAGCACATATTCAAATTGGAACAGCAGGAATACGCGAAGGAGAAAATCGACTGGACCACCATCAATTACACCGTGAGTTATTATAGGCTCCCCATTCTTTATGCGAGCTATGTATATAGCAGCGAGCGTTGCCGGTGAACTCGAGCTCGAAATTTTATTCAGCTCCGCGGCCCGCATAAGCAGTGCTTTTACTTTTTCATCCTCCGGCATTATGAGTTCGTTGACGGGATATATTAAAGCAACGTAAAATGAACTTTGAATTCTGTTTGTCAAATGTTTCCAACTTTAAATAATCATCTTTATCGATAAATCATTGATGCTTTCAGAAAATAAATTTTATCGTTATGAACAAGAATAATAAATGAGAAATCGATTGTTCGGAAGCGCTAAAAAATCAACTCTGCAGTAAAATTGATTTGAAGTGCAAATAATAAAAAAATAATTTATTATTTTTTCAGGACAATTTACCGATAATTCACTTGATTGCCAAGAAACCAGTAGGTATATTACATCTGTTGGACGACGAGAGCAACTTCCCAAAAGCAACGGATCTATCATTCCTTGAGAAATGCCATTACAATCACGCGCTAAGCGAACTGTACTCGAGACCACGAATGAACTCAGCCGAATTCGCTATAAGGCATTACGCTGGCCAAGTTTGGTACAACGTAGATGGATTCTTGGACAAGAACAGAGACACTTTAAGACCCGATGTCGTTGAACTTTTGATCAGCAGCAAAATTAATGTAAGCTACCTTTATATAATGAAGACTTTTTACAATAAAATTTAAGACAAATACTTTAGTGTAACACTTTATCATTGAATTAGATGGTGAGCAAGATGTTCCAGCATGTAAGAAATGCCCACGAAGCAAACAAGACTATCAATAAACCGAACGGCAGATTCGTCACGATGAAACCAAGGACACCCACGGTCTCCGCTCGTTTCCACGACAGTTTGCAGCAGCTTTTGGAATCCATGTCTCAGTACGTTACCTTTATACTGATCTTACATCGGTTCACAAAAAAAAAAAGAGTTGCGACATCAGACTCCGATAAATAATAAACGAATTTTTTTAAACAGATGCAATCCATGGTTCGTGCGATGCATCAAGCCGAATTCGGAGAAAGCGCCAATGAAATTCGACATGCCCTGCGTCCTGGAACAGCTGCGCTACACGGGTATGCTCGAGACGATTCGCATCCGCAAGACCGGTTACCCGGTACGGCTGCCATTCGCTCACTTCGTCGATCGGTATCGTTACCTCGTGCCGACGAATCTACCGCGTGGCGCGCCCAACAAGGAGCTCTGTCGCATCATCCTCGAGAAAGCTGCGCCGAAAGAGGTGCATACTCAGTATCAGCTGGGCTTGTCGAGAGTATTCCTGAGGGAATCTCTAGAACGGACTCTCGAGTATAATCGAGCATTGATTCTGGAGCGCGCTGCTATCACCGTGCAAAGGTGATTTTCAATTGAGTATAAATATGATAAATCGAATCTAATTCTCCGTTGAACGTTGTTGAACCGTTGATTATTTAGCAATTGATTATTTTAAAACCTTACATTTGTGTACGCAAGAAACGAGAAAACGCGTCTGATACATTAAATCCATTTTCTCGAGTTAAATTGAAGATGCTAAGTCGCAATACAATCACTTACTCACTGTTTGCAGGTACACGAGAGGCTTCCTGGCGCGTCGTCGCTTCCTGAACATCTCGCGCAGCACGGTCCTCCTGCAGGCGGTCTATCGAGGCTACCGGGAGAGAAAGAAGTTCCGAGGCCTGAAACGGGGCGCACTGATGGCCCAGAAGATGTACAGGGGCAAGAAGCAGCGCGAAAAGTTCAAGGTGCTGAAGGAGGAGATGGCGAAGCGCGCCGAGATGGAGAGGGCCAGCAGGGAACGCGCCAAGGCGAAGCAGCAGAGAGAGGAACAGGAGAGGGCCTCCAGAGCTGTGGCAGGGGTCAACCACTTGGAGATACCCGCCGAGCTTGCCTTTATTTACAGCAAGTTAGATGGTAAATATCGCATGATGCCTTTGTACAACTTAAATAACAATATAGGTATAAATAGTAATATAGGGATTTATAAACATATCTGAGAAGCTACTAAGATAAAGTTTGTATGTATAACTTAATGAAGAGTGCAATGCGCACAAGAAAAACTTACTTAAAAACAATTTGTTTCCATCCAAATATCCGTTGACATGTGCACTAGAAAACTCAGCTGGTAAACTTTCGTTTCAGACTGGCAGCCAACGCACACGGAGAGAAACCTGATAAAGGTCGTCGGCACCGTAGTACCGTTACCACTGACCTATGCATTACCATCCGACATTGATCAGTACCAGTTCTCCAAGTTCACCAACATCTATTTCAAGAGTCACATATTCGGCATGAAGCGCGAGCCAATAAAAACGCCCTTCTTGGCCAAGGCGCGCGATCAGGACTACACGGACTCGTTGATGATTTTCAAGCTGATTCTGCGCTTCATGAACGAGAACAATCTCAGTGGCAAGAGAGAACAGGCTCTCGGTGATTACATAGTGAACAAGGGCATCGTGAACGAGAAACTGCGGGACGAGATTCTCTGCCAGCTGGCTAATCAAACGTGGAAGAACGAAAATGACGCGAACAAGGAGAGAGGCTGGCTACTCTTGTCGAACTGTCTCTCGGCTTTCCATCCTAGCCGCACATTGTACAAGTACATTCTAAAGTAAGTCGGTGATTTACGGTGGGACGTTGTGTAATTATCTATGAGTAGAAAAATTTCAGTCGTTCATTAAAGTAAATGGAAAATTTGTCCAATTGTCTTATATATGTATACATGTATCTCTTACGAGTCTAACATAAAATCAGTCTATACTCTGTACAGTAACTTAAACAATTACCTAATATAATACTAGGAAGAAATTTTACTGTCTAATTGAGATGATTGGAATCATTTGACTTTCTCTTCATTAATTGTAAAACATGACATTAAATTTCCACCATTAAGTACGTTTATTAGTTTCGACGTAGATCTAAAATTATTTATTGCTACGTCATTTACATTCGTCCAACTGCTGTATCAAAGGAAGTTTCTCGCATTTTTTTCACCAGGAATCTAATAAATTTTATATTTTTATTTATACTTCCCGTAGTAAAAGTGTACAGAATTGTCTATTACTTAACTGATTTTGATAATTTTAATTTTCCAGGTATGTATCCGATCACGCTTACGATGGCTACAAGGCGTATTGCCAACGTAAACTTCTACAAGGTGAGAGAGTGTTGTTGAAAACAATAAGTAATAATCAGACGACCATTCAACAAGTGCCGAGGAACTATCCACCTTCTGTTCTCGAATGGAGAGCCAACCGAAATAGAGTAAACATGGCCCTTACCGTTGGCTTCTATGATGGTGAGTTTCATTGTCTTCTCACTAGAAATAGCTAGATACCTTAATGTGTGTTGATCGTATCGTTGAACTTTTCTAAAACATGTACGAGTATTTTTACGTAAAAAGAGTTCGCACCGAGAAAATCTCATAGTATTACGCAACGAGATCCTCACAACAATGCTTATGATTATCAAGTTAATTATCTTTTTTAACGCTCTTTGAACACAATGTATTATTGCTATATTATTCTTTATGATACATTTAAAAAACTTATTTGACCTTTACACTAACAAGCCTAAAACTGGGTTATAGCTTTAAATAATTCTATTCCTTTAATAATATACCGTCACGATAAGATCGGATGCAACCTGCAACAAATTGAGTAGAATATTCTTTCGCAACTTTTTTGTACGCCGCTCTTATCAAAAGCCAAATCGATTGAGAATCCCACCAAACCTCTTTTTCTTAAAAAAACAAAACAAAAAATAAACCAGGCGAAACGACAACGTGCACCGTGGACTCGTGGACTACATGCGAGGAGCTGGCTAACCTGGCGATCCAGAACCACGGTGTCGAGAACAGCGGCTGGACGATAACCCTGTGGAATCAGCTGGAGGGCAACAACGACGCCATAGTGACCGAGACCAACGGCTTCGACTACGTCCTTGACCTCGTCGCCGAAATGGAACTGGCACCAGCTTTTCCCGCCGCCAAGCACATGTTCCTCGAGCAGCGGAAGAACAGCTTTCCGCCCATTAAAAAGAGAGAGGTGAGCTAAAGACCCGTCCAACGACAAAACGCGCTTACACACACACGCACACACACACACAACATCCAGTTGACGATCGACCTTTCTCGTGGGCGGCTGACTGCTAGTTTGCGCTTCAGCGGTGAGGAGGAGAGAGAGAGAGAGAAAGAAGAAAAAGTGGAGAATCGAGCAGCGTCGTCGTAGTCGTCGTCGTCGTCGTCGTACGGTGAAATGGGAAAACGACTGTAGGAGAAAGATAATACGAGCGTGGGAATCGTAGCGCAGCGCGACACAGAGAGCCTCGCTCGAGCGGCGCGAATATGAGTCGAGAGAGGATGATATATATATATGCACGCGGGAGCCTCGCTCTCTCGCTGCTGCTGCTACTGCTTTGCCACCGTGAAACGCGCATTCGGTTCGATGAGTTTTTTTTTCCCTACTTTTTTAAGAGCTCTTTAATTCCTGCAAAAGCCAGTACCCGCGAGTGTTTGCCAGTATATGTACTCGGAATTACTAAATCGAAGGATTTTGAAATGACTTCGTGAAGTTGCTTTTATTTATATTATTTTCGCGTGTGTGAATTTATATTAAGTGAAACTTGATTTGGCTGAGATTCGAGCGAGTGTTGGGGTAATACAGATGAGTAAGTAACGGATGTGTAAGGTCGGTTATATTCTCGCCCCCCCCCCCCTCCTTTTTTTAATTTAATGTGTGCAATTTAGAGTGATTCACTTTATAAGTGGGTTAAGGTGGCCGTGTCCTTTCAAAATTCAATTTTAGAGTTGCGATAGCCGAAAACACGCGTATTCTTATAATATGTGCAATGGTCGCATTTATAAATATGTTAAATTTATTGTACTGCTTTCAAGTTAAGAACTTTGCGAAAATTGAAACGTACTCCATAACTCTACTTTAGAGTATGTGTGCACATTTTTATTTCGATCATTGTAATGAAAAGTGATGTGATAAATTTACTTACAAATATCAGCAAACGCATTTGCGTTTGCAACTTCACAAATGGTGCATAAAGTTTAAAAGCAAACAGATTAGCTTCATCGAGATAATAATGCTTTTCGAACAGGCCGTAAATCCACCAATAAACCAACCGCTATTCAAAAAAAAAAAAGAAAAAAAAAAGAAGAACCAAATCCATACGTGCACAAGAATAAAGACAACTATACAATAATACGAGTTCGAAGCGAGCGAACCGAATATTTTCACATAAAGGCACACACAGAGCACACACAAAGCTCTTGTCTCGGCGCAAATTAATTATCGGTCTCGCTCGCAGAAAGTCAAAGCTGCGCACGAGCGCGGGTATAGTGTACCCCGCACAACAATAGAAAGAAAGTATCCACGCGCTCCTCTCTCTCTCTCACACACACACACACACAGGCACACAAGTGCGTAAGACTCATACGTGCATCGGTGTATTGTCACAGCACGCACAGGTTATCCGGGAACTGGAGCAGGAGGTGATGCAGGAGCCACCGGTCCTCAAGACCTTCCAGCCACTCGAGAGGAAGTTGACTTCGGTGCCGAAGCCAGTGCAGGTGCAGGACAAGCCCGTGGAGCCGGAAATACAGTCGCCGAGGAGGCCCGCTGTGCCGCCTCCTCAGCCGCCGCTCGCCAAAGTACCGGTAAGTATCATTAGACTCTCTCTCTGTGCGCGCTCGCCTATACATACCTATATATATATACAAGTGTGTGTGTGTACGTACTGCTGGTGCGAGGGCCGCGAGCTCCGGCGCTCTCTTTACCGTACGGCGCTTCAGTTACCGCCAGACCCGCGCGCCTATCGTACACCGCGCCGCGCGTACTGTACGACTCGTTTTATATATATACACACCTTTTTTTCACTCTCTCGCGTTGTTGTTTACTCGCGGGAATGCGAGACTGCGGACCGTGGTTTTGTTTCTTTTTTTTCCGCTAAACCTTCCAGTCGGTGATTATCGTGAAATCGGCGCGGGTTTCTCTCCAGTTTCGTTTAGCTTCTTAAACGGATCATGGTCTATTTGTTGCTGCTGCTACGGCTGCTGGGGAACATTGCTTATGATAACGATGTTTCCAGTTTTGGATCGAATCTAGTGTGCTTTCAAAATGTAGTGAGATATATGTAAGTGGAAAGCATGTTCTGCGATAATAATTTATCCAAGGCTGTTTTGTTCGTTTAAAAAACTGGAAATTTTCTCTTATATATTACATGATTACGCTATCGAGATAAAAAGAAAATTGCACTTAATTTATTCATTTGATTGCTTTCTGCAGCAATTTCAATTCACTTGGAGGCCTGCAGAGCTTGTATAATATTCGAGAATCAAGTTGAATGGACGATTTTAAATATTCTTCAAAAACTACCTCCATATACCGGTTGCGAATCCTGCAGCAACGGCTCCTCGCACTCGCGCGACTTCTCATGAATTCTCATGGCTTAGAGAATCTCGAAGAGATCTTTACGAGGCGCAAGAAAGTTTACAAAGTACATTGAACTTGTCTCTCTCTCTCTCTCTCTCTCTCTCTTTCTCTCAAATTCGAGCGCGAAGCAACAGTAAACGACAAAAGCATCAAGACCCTTCTCGCACATCCGTCGAATTGACGCGAATGAAAATATGCCACCGAGAGGGCAATCGATAACGGGAGAGATACTTCGGAAATTGATGCAAGAGCGGCGGCGTGTCGGTGGCGGGCCGCTGACATAAGCGAAAGCACCGCGAATATACTAGGCAGCCCGGGTATGCAGCAGCGGATAATGTGCGAGAGCGCGGTGGATCGCTCTGACGAAAGGCTGCGAGTGAAAACGCGTTCGCGCGCCTTGTTGCGTGCATATATACGTGTGCAGCGGTATAACACACAGAACCGATACGCACATAAGCGGCGCGGGGAAATGCGGCAGTGATGCAGCGCCGGTATGGGCTCTTAGGTCATATTGATCGAATCGCTCGTCCCGAGTCTCTGTTATACCGTGAGGATCTTCGCTATATATATGCAGATTGCGAGAGCCGCAGATTGCCACCGCGTATACTTATACGCGGGTGCGGACGCTCCTCTTTTTGTTTTTTTTTTTTTTGTTTGTTCGGTTCGAAGATCCTCAACGCGAGATTCGGCAAGCGGCGGTCGCTGAACTCGTTTTTGCCTCGACGCTCCGCTGACTTGCTTCGTCCTTTTTTCTTTCTCCCTCGCACGCTCTATTATATATACTATGCGTCTCTGCGTTTTTCCACCTTTTATTATTCGGAAATTCGCGGATGAAGGTTAACGACGCTCGCGCTATTTTATGCGCTACTGGATGTGCATCCTATTTCATATCAGTTTCGCAAGCGAATGTGAATTGGCTGTTAGACGAGGCTATCTTTTCGAGAATTCATTGGAAAGTCTTGATCTGCGCGGTTATTTGCATGTTGTATAGCTGCATAGAATTATTGATTTTCTTTGAAATACTTTAAAATACTTACTTCTTATTGTTTTAAATTGTTTAATTTGAATACCAACGATCTTACATACTGATAATTTTTTAATTCTATACTTTTTATTCTATTTGTTTGCTAATGGAATTTTTAAATTAGTGCCTACTAAATATAAATAATCCTTGTCACGAACACAATTCATATAATCATAATTATGCTAATGAGCCATGTGATTTCACTTAATTCTACGATGTCACGTGAACTTGTGTTATTCTCAAACTTGTAATAGCTGAGAGATTGAAATAACTTATGGAGTAAAAAAATTTTAAGCGTACATATCCGTCCTCTGTTGAATAAAACTTATCTGATATTACTGTATTAATCGTTACGTTATAACTCTACAAAAAAAAAACAGTCCTAGCCAGAGTTGAATATTTTTCATATCGCTTTCACTTCGCAAAACACTCACTAACAGATGATTATGTCCAACAGATGCGCAAACAGTCCCATGAAGCCGTCCTAGAGTCAACCGCCGAGATGGGCCTGTCCCGTAAATCGGCCCTCAACGATCGCTACTTCGAGAAGGAGAAGCAGCGCAGCCGCAGTCTCGACAACCTTCTGCAACCGGAAGTCACTACCAGCACTAGTCCATCGGCTCAGAGCAAACTCGCCGATCTCGGCTTGTCGTCCTCCAAACTCAACGAGCGCTACCACAGCCTCGAGAGGATAGGCGAAACACCGACTGGCAATAGCTCCGAGTACATGACTAGATCGGAGGTACAGGTGGTACCGGAAAGGAAGTACAGCCGAATCACGAGAAGCTCGGAGCCGAATATACTCGAGGAGGAAGACTTAACGATCGACTTTGAATATCCGGATATTCAGTCGGTCAGTCAGACAGGAAGATCCGAGGATGACAAGAGCAGCTACATTAGGTCGCAGACGAGGTTCATCAAGTCGCAGTATCCAGGTGAATAGAAATTTATTCAATGTTTTGTACCTAGGAAAGATTTTTGTCGTTAAGTATTAACGCAAATGAAATTTTTCAATGCTCAGGCAAACGAGCACTTCCGGGCAGTCAGTCGAGTCGTGCTTACATCGAGAAGAGTGAATACGGCGTGAAATCGTCGGCGATGTCGGATACCAGCGAAGCTCCGTCTCTAGCATCCCATGTGCGCAGAGTCCGAGTACCGAGTCAAGCGTCCGATGTCGATCAATTCCTGGACGAGTTATTCATGCCTGTGCTCGACGGTAACCTGGACGAACTCTCGGATGCCAGAAGTCTCGCGGCCAGCATAAAAGGAATGAGGAAAGCTTCCCCTAAGAAGCCCCAAAATACCGAAGATTTCCTCGACAAATTGATTTATGGTAACATTATAATTAAGTGTATAAAACACAAACAGAAATAATGAATAGCGTTGCTAAATAGAGTAAATATATAATTTAAACTTTTTTAATCTAGATTCACTGCCAAATCCAACGAATGCCGTCACAGCAGAAGAGCTGTCAAAGAAAATCAAAGGTGGCGGCAATATGGACATCCCTAACCAAAACGGCGGCTTCAACTACAGTCCCATGATGTCGTCGCCCATGATGATGCCAATTTTCGGCCCAACTCAACAAGTCCCGGCACCACAGAGTCCGACTATCAACATGGGACCAGGTTTCGTGCCGGTACCCATTTTCAATATGCAGGGACCAAGCATTCCTCAATTCCCGAATTCACCACCAGGTCAAAATAGCGAGATGGCTGCCTATCAACAAAATCTTCAGAGAGCATTTCTGCAAAGCGCAATGGCACAAAATATACAGATTCAACAACAGCTCCTCGCGCAAAACCAAGCGCTTCAACAGCTGCTGGTGCAGAGTCCGAACTCCAATCAACCCGTTAGTTTGAATGTACAGTTTCTCATTCGTTACATTCAGTTTTCACGAAAAAAAAATAGTATCCAAATACCTATATTGAACATTGTTACTCGAAATTTCTTGCAGGCATCCTTCCAAGAGGACAGCGAGACATGGGCCCAGGACAAACGAACTTCCACGCCTCAACAGACGTCGACCACCGCGAGCGCACGCCAAGAAACCGTAACCGTGAAAGCCCAGGTTCATCGTTCTCAAAGTCCACCGAAAAAAGGCGCCGATCCTTCCCGTAAATCTGCCACTGACTTTGGCGTACGTAAGATCAGTGTCGAAAGGAAGATCGTGAATACCACTGAGGTGAAACGTCCTGGTGCTAATAAAGCCAACATTCAAAACAATTTCACCAATGTTCTAAGCGAACTGAAGAATAGGAAGAGTAGCGTGGAAGGCCCATCGAACGCTATTAGCAGTAAAGGTGTGCCACCACCACCACCAATGCCACCACCACTAGAGTCGCATGATCCATCCGAATCACGACCGTTCATTGATCCTTATGGAAGAGCCAAAACCGTTCGCATTGGAAAATGGAGGTAAGCTTCCTGTCAACTTTCAAATTAAAATTTAATTTGTTAAGGTAACGTTTCAACTGTATTGTCCAAGTCTGTTATACACTTTCTTAATCTATTTATATTTACAAAGTTTCGTTTAAATTCACATTTGAATAATTGTAATTATTGCAGATGGCCACCACCGAGCGACTCGAATGAAGCTCAGTGCCAGGACAGTTTTATTGAATTCAAAATGAGGCAGCACCATCAGATGCGAAAAATTACTCCGCAGTATCAGGACTATCAACACGGTGACAACCAGCCGATGACGGAGGGCGGTGTGGAATGGGAAGAATTCGAAATTGAGAACATCGTCAACAACGAGGAACGTACTGTAGTCATGCATGCGGCCGCTACTGTGGTGCGTCATGAAAACGGCTACAAAGAAGAAGGCGACAAGAAAAAGAAGAAAAAGTCAGTATTCTCTTTCTTCCAGGACTTACGGAGGTTGTAATTTCGGCATTAACAAACTATAAATGACCAAATATTTAAAAATTTTAAATCTTTCTGTTTTATAAAAATAAAAAGTGGTATTCTATTTGAAAAAATCGTTACTTTAAGTTTTTAAGATTGACAGTTTAAGTTTTTTAAACAGGGATTTTAAAACGCTTTGAAGTAATAATCATGTTAAGCTTAAATTTCTTATCCTAGTAGACTAAATAGCTACATGTTCTTCGTGTTTAGAAATTATTAATTGTCAGAAATCCCAAAGCTATTTAGACAACCAGTTAAACAAGTTTAACTATTGCATGGATAATTCGCATGAAAATCTTATTATGTATTTCAAGGATTTCCACTTACTATAATTAACTAAACTTTAGCATGCAAAACGAAACGATATTACAACCTCCTTAGCTATATAACAAACTCTTGCCGCTTTATTGGGCTTTACGCAAACTTCACAGATCTGGCTTTGAAATTGGCGCACAAAGACCTTCACCTGGTAGCATAGGAAAGCTCAAGTTAAGTTCGGAGATGCGGCAGAGACTCGAGAAGGTGACGGCTAATCACAGCGTAAGATCGACCAAGACAACCGAGAAGCCTGCCTTGATACGCGACGACGGCAAAGTCAAACGCTTAGAGGACAACAGGAAGCTTCTTCTAGAACAACAATTAGGTAATTAACAATAAACATTTTCTATTATAATGTCAGAAGCATTATCACGATAGAAACCTAAATCTTATAGCACTCTAAATTTTTTAAGTGAAATTTTAGCTTGAATTTAAAGTGCGATAAAAATTTATTTTATGTTTTAATACTTCACAATTAAAACGATTCTAATATTTTAAAGAGTTAATAACAGGATTTTCTGGAGAAGAATAAAAAGTAGCCGCAAATTGAGTGGTTTTTACTGTTAAATGCTAAAGTAACTTATGAGCGGACGACAGTACAAAAGCAATTTTTTTGGTAATTAAACATTTTAAACTGTCTAAAAGCAATGAAAAAAGCAGAAAAGAACATATTTCTCTTAATTTATCATATCAGATATCCTTTTTTATACAATTTAGCAAATTAGACTCCAGTTAAGACAATACCCGTTGTTTAACTGAGCATTAATTATTTTAATTTGTACCAGAAAATTATGAACATATTCAGGTATACGCACAGATGTTACAAATTTCGTAATGTCAAATAAACATTTTATTACTTTTTTAAAAATTCAAATTTCCAACACTTAAACTAATTGTACGTGCATGTTTTACTTATGTACGCGTTTCATAAATTAACCTCTTTTACAATGTACGCAAATTAATTACCTATGCATATCTTAGTTAAGACTTTACCAGGATCAGAAAAATATTATCTACAAAATAAATTATTGTTATTCAACTGGAAAAGACTGTTATATATAGAATCTTACATTATATTTATTAATTTATTTATTTTATTACAATAAACGGGCATAGTCCTTTTTTCTAAAGAAAGACATATTAGATAACAAATAGTACACACTATGCACGCTATTCAAAACACAATACAAATAATTATGCCGCATGTTTAAAACTATATAAAGAGGTAATATTTGTCAGTCATATTGGAAGAAGGGTCCGTGACCTTTTGAATCGATTTGCAGTGGAATAATACATAAAATTAGAGTAATGCGTATCCTCATCTAATGACCTCTGGCTACTCAGTGAATACGATACATGCCTCGAAAAAAATGACTTACTTCATCACATAGAATTAAACCACGAATGACTAGATGTAAGCAGACAATCATGACACGGGTACATAGATTTAATAGAACTAATATTATAGAGAGAAACAATATCACCATATATGAAAAAGAAAATCAATAGCGTTCGAAATTGTTGAAACCCTTTAGAGCCGAACCTTCAACGTGGCTGAAGGTACACAGTAATACTCATCAGGTACCACACGCAATCTATATATAGAAATGAAAGCACTCCCACCACTGGCACTCACAAGTATACATATACATATACATAAGCGTGCAGTCGCGTGGCCGTGTCATAAATGCCTATTGTACAACGGCGCTCGCTATGCACCGTACGCAAGATCGTTTAAAATATAATTCCCTTTCACCGCTCGACGCGCTCTTTTCTCTTCTGTTGCATTATTGGACTCTGCGCGCACACACACGCACACACAGGCGGAAGGTGGGACGATTACGCCTCGACCGCCGACGACACCCAGAGCGTCACCTCGAAAGGCACCACCGACATGATGACACAGGCCCAAGTCGTCAAGACGCAAATCGAGAGAATGGAGAGGCCTGTACCTCCGCCACCTCCCATCACGCCCCCGCAACCCCCGAGTCCTCGCGGCGGAAGTGTCTTCACCAATAGGTATTGTATACTCTGCCTTCTCGAGTCGATGCGACTTCGCGACGCGACGGATCTCGCGCGTTCACGGTTTATTGGCGGAATTATTCATCCAGCGAAAGTGTTCGAGAGCTCGCGACCAGATTTTTTTTTACGCTTGTAATGGTTCTTTAATAGTTGCGGCCGTGACACTTTTGTGGTCCTTGATACGCTTTGTGTTATAATGAGTTCATTGTTTATGTTTCGTAATTGGATTTAATGTGTATTCGGTGTTGATGGCATTGGCATCGCTTTGAAAAATTTTGCTTCAGTGTCTGTACCTTTTAAAATATTTTCAAACAATAAAAAGTAATGGATTTTGTGAACTATGAGCTGAAAGTTCGAATTATGAAGAAAATTCGGTGCATAATATATATTGAAATCGAAAAATCAACTGATTTAAAATAATTTAGAACCTTTTCTAAGAACGTCAAGTGAACGAAGCTCCAACAACATGTGGCTGTAAATAAATTTTTCAATTTCGAATAGAGACAGCAATGATAAAACGAAACTATCATCCATCTAACAAAAATCTATTGATTCCACAGTCAATCGGGAGTAGCCCAGCCACGTTCACCACCAGCACCGGTAGAGCCCAAGGGCCAACGGGATGCATTCCGCACATCGCCAGACTCGGACGCCTTCGATCAGTTTGTAAAAAGTCAGCGTGACATGTTCATGCAGAGTCGCGACATGTTCACCTCGCAGCCTCAGCAGCACGAGTACAGGAACGACTATCAGGACAAGTCGCGCATGCAGGACTCGGTCAAGTCCAAGGACTACTACGGCAAGGACATCACGGATCTCGGTAGCACAACCACCACAGCGAGAGATCGGAACTCGGATTTCGATTCGCGGGTCAATTCCGACATTTTCTCGGATGCCAAGTACGCGAGGGATGTGTTCGACAGCAACAACTCCAAGAGGGATCCGTTTGGCATGACGAGGGACGTGTCGCCCAAGTCGAGGGACAGCTTCGGCATGCCCTCGTCGAGGGACATCGGTGTGGTGGCCAACACGAGGGACTCGTTCGCCGTCGCGAGGCAGAGCTTCAAGAAACTCGACGGGGATCCCGATCGGCGCTCTAGTGTTGCATCGACAATGGTGAATATATTTATATCTTGCTAATTCTCTGATGTAATGTGTGAACAAAGTATTTTATATTTCCTTTGTTGCAAAAGCTTCTATATTTTTATATACATACGTCCAACATAAACGAGTTTTCAAATTACGGATTATTGAAATATGTTTACTTAAAGTGACTGGTAGTGCGTAAATACTCATGTATACGTAAAATGTTCAGGGAACCCAGCGTACCGACAAAATGGAGCGAATCGAGATCGAAGAATGGCCGGAATTCCTCAAGCCCGTGCTACCACCGGCTGACAAGCCAGAGATCGAGAAGGTCCAGGAGATCGTCGACACCAAGCTCTATCCACAGACGTCGAGTACACACTTTACGTACAATCGCGTTACCTGGACGCTGCGCGTCAAGAAGGAGGTCTTCGCGCCCAACGAGAATCTGACGACGCCACTGGCGTTGCACTTGGTCTTCTGTCAGGTAGCCTACGACGTGCTCGCCACCTCGAATATAAGGATCTCGAAGGAGGACCGACAGAATATGCTGAAACTACTCGACAATTACGGCGTGACGCTCGACAATCTGCAGAGCACACAGCACAAGATCACGATCAAGAAGAATGTCGTCGACATGGCCAAACAGTGGCCCCTTTATTTCGCCAGAATATTCCCAGTTTCGGTAAATCAACATTCATAACATAAAGACAATTAAAGATTTCAGAAAAAAATGTATTAATTTTGAAATGAAGTTTTTAATTGATTGCATAATAGGAAACAACAAACGTAACGGAGTTAATGGAATTTTTCAGATTGGACCGCAGCATCCAGACGTCCAACACGTGGCTGTGTCCCATCATGGATTAAGACTGATCAAACGAAGCAACAGCGGTGACCTCATCATCCTTGAAACTCTACCGCTCGAAGACATTGTATCAGTCAGTTGTCAGAGGGCAGGAGTTTGCACCTTGCAGGTGGCCTCGGGTGTCAGATTGCCATTGCACACCAATCGAGCTGCACAACTCGCTGACATGATTGGAAAATACATCCGCATGGTGAGTCCTATATGTGATTAATCTCGATGATTTTGATGGACGTATTTATCTTGTGCAAATCTAATGATTGTGCACTTATGAATTTTGAATGTAGATATATCTTCTATTTTCCATTCAATACCTGGTGATTCTTGAAAAAAAAATAGAGATTTTACTACAATTAGAAGTCAAATAAGGTAGAATTGATTACCATGATAAATATTAATGCAATCTTTGATACGAAAAATATTTGAAAATTTTGCTGTATCATGCATAGCGATGATCAAGTTTTTTCGTATTACACCCATAGTATAATTAAGATTGGAATCCGGTTACATTAATAACTGCATGACGAGCAAGAGTATTTGTAACGCATCGGCAGACTACTATTCAGACACCCACTACATTCTCTACCATTTTCTCATCTAAATATAGTACCCATGCATAATGAAACCAATACCCTACAAAACAACAAACATTGATCCTCGGTAAAAGTCCATAGACGGCTCCGTAAAAGTAATGTCAGGTACGATCGAAAACGAATACAGACAAAATCAACTGCGAATGTAACAAAAGCACACTGCACAAGGACAGTATTTTGCTATTGAAAAGCAAGAAGTGCAGTAGCCATAGCCGACACTCGATGCTCGCACACTCGTGGTCAATCGATTTAGTCTGGCACGATGGGTGTGGTCGACCTTAGATAACCACTCTCTCCCTCGTCGGGTTAATAATAAATAAAATTTAGCGCGTCCGAGACCGGGTGACATTCCAGACCGTCGGCTCGCGAAGCGTTGCGTAGTTTTATTAACGAGCTCTCGGCTGAATGGGTGCATAGTGGACTGCGGCACACCGCAGCCTACCACGACAGCCTTCCACTTGGTGCATGTTATAATAGCTGATGCCTTATCGGTCTCGCATTATCTCTTGTAAACCGCGGCTAATTTGAATTTGTAATTGAGACTTTGTCGACTACTTGCGGTTCCCAGATGATTGTTGCATAATTTTGACATTTATGCGTATATATCAGTATTTAATAGATCCTTACTTCAAGCTAGATAAACTGAAAAAAACAATAAGATATGCGTTTGTTTATACCTTTGCTGCTTCCAAATATTGCAAGCTTATCCAATATTAGTATTTTTTTTTTTTTTTTCATAATAATTTTACAATCCAAAAGGCAATTGAATAAAAAGTACATCTTTATCGAGTCTGGCATAGCATATAATTCAAGAGGCGATCGACAGCCAATAAAATTATCTAAATTTATCGCTGGGACAATATGATAAGTCACTCCATCACCACGAATTTCCACGTCATGCTCATCCTGCCCCCCCGTATCGCATTCGCATAATCACATCCGTTGAGCTCTCACGGAGCCTATACGTTACAGGTATAAAAAAAAATATGCTTCGATCGGTCCGATATCATCGGCAATTAGCATACAAATTCACACGGTGAATCGTGACTTCATTTGTCTGGCGCGCGTTCGAGCCGCTTCTATAATTGAAAATCGCGCTCGCGCTCTTCGAGAATTTTCCTGCACTCTCTGTCCCTCGCGCATAATCCCTCATTCGTTGGCGGCGCGCTATTTTGCACTTATGACGCCGCGCGGAGCAGGAAGAAGACGCGCCGCAGCAGCAGCAGGAGCAGCATATTCTAAACAGGTTTTCCGCACTGCACACGAGCCGCGCGCGCGCAGGAAAAAAAAAGTATACTCGCCTGCACCTTTAAGAACGTAAGATTACCGGTGCAACGGAGGAAGCAGCAGTCGGGACGCGTAAGTGTGCGTGCAGTCTAGGGTGGACGTATACGTGTGTATGTGTACGTGAACGATTATAGGCGGGATTTCGCGCTCCAGCCGCGTAGTGCAAAGCTCGCGGCTTATATATATATATTGAGGAGTTGGAGCGGGAGGAGGGGAGTAGAAAAAAAGGGTTATGGTTGCGCGCTGAGCGTCGAATGAAAAGAAGCGGTGGTCGCGGTGTATATACGGGAAGTAGGAAGCAGCTGCTTGCGAGCCGACGAGGACGAAAAAGTAGGATGGGATGGCCACTATTGAGATTCCTGCGCAGGGGATCGGAATGCCGCAGTGGGGCGTTTTATTCTTGGCCGCGCGACTCCGCAGTTGCGGCACAAGCTCGACTCCGTTGATTTGCTCTCGACTTCCGATTTGTGAACCCGTTTCGCCATTCTCTTTCTTGCTCTTCCATTATCCGCAAGTGTTAATTAAATATTGAACTTGGATTTTGCCGCTCGGGTCAGCTCCGATCCTTTTTTTATTCCGGATCCTGGAATTATTAGGTGATGACATAGTTGTCGGCTGCTATCATCGATGATCTCTCTGCAATATTTCGAGCAGCCACGCGCAAACGCACTTGCAACACCAGAAACCATTATCGCATAACAAATCCTCCGTAACAAGAGGAAGAAGGGGAAGAAGAGGAAGAGGAAGAAGAAGAAGAACTTGCCCCCCTCGGCTGCAGATATCCTCATCAAATCCATTAGCCCACGGTAGACTGGCTTCGACGTCGCTCGCGCTAAACAACAACTCGCGTCGGAGAGCTCAGCTATATAGCTCGGGCGCGCATTTCCCGCGCGTTTTAAATTAAAATCGCGCCCGCGATCGGGTGCACGCGGGGCTGCCGCAGCAAAGGGCAAACGGCAAAAGTGCTCCGCTCTCCGCTGGCCATTGGCTTATACATATAGGAGGAGCACGAGCTACAGCAGCTGTACAGCAGCACATATGAGCAGCGACTGGAATGAGAATTCACGCCGGCTGCGTTACCTTATCCTCCTCGTTACGAGTTACGCGCGCGAGAGCGCGTCACGCTGCCGCGGGTCCATCGACCGGAGTCGATTGCACTTGTGCGCCTCTATGCCCCGATGCGTAATATCTCGACGATCTGGGGCTACGTTATATAGCCGCCGCTGACGACGCGGCTCTTTTTTTTTTTTGCTCCTATAAGACTGCTACGATGAGAATGTCGGATAGCTGAGCGTTTAAGTAGACTGTGACTATTTGAGTGCTGTTCGCTGCAGCCTCTGGGGATCTGCTTCATTTGCCTCGCTTGGATGTTCGCTGACTGCAGAGGAATATCTTGGCTTGTATCTTGGTTAATTCTTACCTCGGTCTTGCTAGTTTTGTCGAGGAAGTACAGCTTCGATTAGTGGACTATAACGATATGTTGTCTCGCGATGCAATTTTCGAATTGCACTACTTCGTCCAGGTACAATCTGGAAGCTACAAACATTCATTTGCTTATAGTTACAGACAAGAGGGACATGACCAGTCAACGCATCGCACTGTTTTTCACCTTAGCTACTGTTTTCATTAAAATTCCAAGTTCAAATTATGTAACGGACTGGTCTTTAAAACTTACGCTTCTTTGTATATATTATACAATGCTTTCTGAACCTTGACAAATATTAGTCTTGCCCACTTTAATCGTACATGATTTTACACACTACATACAGGAGAAAACCGTTCTCAAAGTTCACATGCATTTAAGTATACCTACAGTAAAATGATGAAAAACCGTAGTTCTATGTGTAAAATAATAAAATTATTAAGATACTTTATTTGTTCATTTCTTTTTAATCTTTTTTAGAAATAATTATTTTTTTTTTTATAATTATTAAATAAATTAAAAATTAATATTTCTAGTCTTTTCTTCAGTTGCATGAAATCTTTTAATAGTTCTCTACTAATTAATGGTCTATATTCTAATATTGACCGTATTCAGGTATTAAATTACAATGATTATGCAAGTTTTGCAAGTTAACCCGCGAGTCGTACTGCACTGTGGCGAAAGCAATGTTCCCACATTAAAATGCATAATATTATTAAGAGAAACATAAATACCAGGGAATATCCCTATTAGGCCCACGATTGCACTTTCATCAAGCTATATACTCTTTTCACAAGTGGCTGCTTTACGCGCATTCAAAATCCGCAGTCAAAACATATTTCTGATAAATCAACGTTATACCGATACATTTCACGGTGCTTATCAGCAGCCTTACAAAAGCAGAAAGAAAAACAAACGTTCACCGCGCAAGTAGCGCGCAACGCGCCGGAATAATCGTCCCGGCGCAGCGATAACGCAAACGAAAGAGGAAGCGCGGATAAGGATTTCGGCTCACGAGTAAGTCGCAAAACTTCTCGGTCTCCTCTCCTTCGGTCCGATGATATACCAAGTAGGCACACACTGCTAGCTGTATGCTGTGTATATATAGAGAGAGAGAGCCTCCGCCTTTGCACTTCCGGGCGCAGATAATGCGAGCGCACCGAGATACAATTAAATTCATTACTAGCGAGGCACATCGCTACGGATGGTGAAGTTAATTGGTGGGACACGCCGTATCTCTCGCTCCCTCTCTCTCTCTGTGAGCGTAGTATAGGCCGTTGACTCGTTTCGGTGGTTCTTCGCTTCTCTTTGCCTTCTTTCTTCATTCGCCTTCGTTCGCGCGGTCGCTCATTTTTATTCCTCCTTTTTCCGAGTGTTTTATACGTATATAGCGGGTATGCTAATGATCGAACGATTTACTTTGGGTTAATGTGTCGTGAGTACGTGTACACGGCCTGATGCATGGACTTTTTAATTCGGTTAATTTAATTGCTTGCGCGCTTGGATATCTGCCGGACTTTAATTGTCCATGGGCGTGGCCCCTATGGGCCATTTTTTTTTGTAGCTACTCTCGACATAATCTGTTTGAGCTTGAATGAAAGTCGTGCTTTGATTGAGCACTTCTTTGGAATTTAAATATATTAATTTTGTTTGTCCCTAGTGCGCAGTGGATATGAGCAATCTTGCCACCGCGTAAAAGTAGAATATAATGATATTTGATAGAATTATGCGAGAAGGCAAACATGCACAGGTGAATGAGTTATTAATGACCTCGTTAATGTCTCACATTTGCTACCGTGTCTTAACAATTGATTATACTTATACAACGATCTTATTATGTAATACTAATTTCGACCCTCCTATAAAATGTCCACATAAATTTATTAAATTTATTGCAAGAGTTTATGCTGCTGTTTATATTTCATATGAAGAGAGAAATTCTGCAGCAAAGATTAAATAACCGCATATACCAATATAATAAATTTCATTTTAATATTCAGTAAATAAAAAAGTATAATAGTAATTTTCTAATATTTTCATACGCTCTCCAGCAACAGCAATACCGAGTATTGCAACTATAGCTGTATATATAATCACTCTAAACGTATAGAAATTTTCATTTTCACCGCGGTATGCGCGCGCACGCATTGAATAAACATTACTTTAACAAAAAATTCTCATGCTTAATTATATTATTGCACTTTTAACACTATTTTGCAATTCTGCGCGGGGTAATTGTGTTCGAGGGGTTAAAAAATTCTCACGCGCTGCATATATAATCAAATTCAATATAAACACAGTAATTACAGATAGCTAATACCGCTCAGCAATATACTTCTCTTACACAACGAGCAATGTCCGTTGTTTTGTTTCTTTTTTCCCGAATTTGCATCGCGCGATCCTTTCGAAACGCACTAAAAATTAAGCGCATTTTTCGAATATTTTCGAGGAGGCTAGTAATTATTGGAAACGCATAATAGAAAGCGCTTAGGTTTAAGCTGAATTCAAAGCGCGTAAAGACCATCGTTTATATATAAAATTGCGTTCTACATAATATCAGAAGTAGACGATATATCCAGCCGCGAACGCACGGATATACAGAGAAAATATAAAGTTATGAAAATCCACATATTATCGCTCAGCGAATTAATTGCAAATCTCGAGTGGGCATTTTTAAAATTGAAAATTTCAAGCCGCAACGAATCGCGCGCAGCGGAGAAGCGCTCGAGCGCGGAAAACACGAATATGTCTTACACCACTGCACGAGAAAGAGAGAGAGAGAAAAGAAATCGCCAGTACGGGCGTGTTTATAATATGTGTGTGTGTGTGTGTGTGTGTGATCGGCCGTACTGAGGAGTACTCATACCCCGATAATAAAGATAACACCGAGCGGCGGTGCACCACTCGCGAAAGTTACGCTGTGCCGCGCCGCGACCTCGATGGCCTTGATCGCTGTTCTGTGTGCGCGCGCCAACCCGAACGATAATTACATTACGCGCGCGCGCGCGTTTTGTACCGCTAGTCGTTGCGCCTTCTTCTTTTTTCTTTCTTTCTTTCTTTTTCTTACTCCTACTGATGCGTCGGTGACGCGCGCGCTGTACAGTCGAGTTCGTTCGAGAGATTCCGAGCGGAAATGAGGGAAAAATGATTTTTATGGGCCGATCGTCAATTAAAATGGACGTTTTCATAATACTCGATCGTTGCTGATTCAGTTGCGAAAATTCTAAAGACATTCGGAAATTATCAAGATGAAATAGTTTGATTTGTTTTTCAGTGCAAAACTAACTGCATAAAGCAATACGAATTACTATAAGCTAAGAATTGTCAAAGAAACTGGATAAAAGAATAAGCACGAAGAACGTTTTGCAAGGCGTAAGTATAACTTGCGCGGAGTCGCAGTCGCACTTCGCGGCAATAAACGCGGCGCAGAAAAAAAAAACAAGGAACGCTGCAGTCGGAGAGAGAACGATTTTACTGCCTCTCAGCCCCGGAGCGGATTTACAATTGTTGCAGATATCGCATCGGCGACGGGCGGCATTAAAAGCGCGGGCAGTACGTCGCGGGCAGTAATGCAAGTCCGTTTTAATAGTCATTTCATTGCAGGCTTTATCGGAGGAAACAAGACATTTCCTATATGCGTTTGCGCTCCTGCATAATCGCGAGGAGTTTAAACCGCGTATCCAAGGTGAAATCTTCGATAAAACATGGATATGTACGTATGTACATCTAATCCGCGCGTATTAGGGCTGTACTTCCTTAAATTATCGTCTTAACGTCGCGCGCCGTCCTGCAAGTGTAGGAACAAAACAAGCGCTTACGCACTCCATTAATTTTGCGATGACGATTGTTACGCCTCTTATCGTGAAAGCCGATCGACGTACTATGTATATATGTGCGCAATAAAGATATGTATGTCGCGAAATCGGGCGCGGTTGAGAAGGCAAAAAAATGCCTTTTTAGCGGTCCCGCAATAATCGCCGCGGACCTCCTCGTAGCACATTAGGTATGTTCCTGCACTCTGTAATATTCTGCGCTTCTTTATTCCATGTCCCTTTACATTTTTAATTAATTTATGACATGTAATTATACACTCCGGCTAACATGTGCTTTTTAAACGCTGAAATGAGATAAGATGAAGAGAGAGAGAGAGAAAAAAAGAGGCATTTTGTGCCTGTGCGTCATCGCCGTGTCCGAGTATTTTAAACAGGATTTGCTCGAAAAAAGGATTTTAACGCAGGTCTCTCGTGGCAGAGGCAAGTCAACAACGCGTTCTTATCAATTTTTCGTATCGTTTATTTGTGTATATACGGCATTGGATCGTGAGAAAAGTACGCGTACCGTTATAGCGCGTCCGTGTGCGCGCGGCGCGCCGTGTCAAAAGCAAACTTTATTCCTCTCTGGATTTCTCTCCGCGCTATATATCCTCGCGTCCACCTGTGTAATCCGATATATATACAATTAAACCATTACAGCATTTTTCGAGATACGAGGAGAGAGAGGAAGCAAATTGGGCGAGTCGCTTTGGAAAAGTTGTAGAAACAGTGGAAAGAAGAACGCGAATTGTACGCGGCCGCTGCTGCAGGCAAGTGCAATAATGCAACGCGCGAATGTGTACATGTGTGCAGTAAATACAAGCGTATAAGCACGTGAGAGCGACGATATACCGTAACGGAAAAGTCTCCTCCTCCTACTTCTTCAATCCCGAGATATCTGTTCTTCAGCTGAGTCGTCGCGTCGACATCATGTGCTTCACGCGTATAGAGCAGCAGACCTGAGACTTTCGTTCCTTTTCATTCATGCTTTCGAGACTTCGTTCCATGCGTCTTCTCTTCCTTTCTTTCCCCGCTGCGTATATGTCTCACTATTTTTTTGCTACTGCTTCCTCCTTCGCACATGTAGTTTTTGTCTCTCGGTGAAATGATCTCATTAGGCTCGATCTCGCTTTCTCGCTTGTGTATCATTATATATATATATATGCATTGTTTATTGTACGATCGTTCTTTTTATTCTGGCGGTCGACTTGAATTGGCGCGAATATAATATAAAACTTTGCACATGATGGATAAGAATCGAAGTTCTTTAGCGCCATTTTCTCAATTAACGATACACGGTGCTGGTATGTACAAAAATTATATGGACTGCTCTTATTTTGCGGCTTTTTCATAATTAATAAGTGAAAGGCTATATATATGCACCGTCCAACGCAGTATATTTGAAAGTCTTTCACGTATCTCGTTACGAAAGCGTGCGCGGCAATAAAAGCGAGCAATAACATTAATTATCGTCGGGGCGAAAAAGAAAGATGTGATTTTTCGTAACGCGCGAAACGCAGATATACACGTATCGTGTTCGATCAAGTGAAAATTTTCGACACCCAATACACGATGTTTTTTACAGCCCCGCTGCAGCTCAGCCCAACTAACTTCTTCATTGTCCGCAACGAGTATCTCGTTACCGCTACAGCTCGAAACATTACTAAACAGCTTTTCTGAAAAGAGCCCCCGCTCGAGTATCAGCTCCCGCGCGTATACAAGGCAAGCTAGACCCATAAAACCCAATGACTTCCTAGAGGCCCCTAACAAAGCCCTAATGAAACATAGTAAAAAAAATCACCTCGCTCGATAAGACGCACGCGATGAGCAGCAGCAGTAGCCAGTCTCGAATATATATATACATAGAAGAAAGAAAAAAGTACCGCGACCGTTGCCGCGGTACGGCGCGAAAACTTCCGCCTCCATCTCCTATATAGTACCTACACACACTGGAAAATCAACTCTCGTATAGGCAGGTGCCGCCGCTGCTGCCGCCACCGCCGAGGTTCAAGCAACTCGTGTCTAATACGCGACTGCTGAGTATGTAAGCGAAGGGGCGGGGAGGAGGGAGGGAGGAGGGGGGGGGGAGGCCGGAAGCCGTTAGAATTGCTAATGACTCGCGAGAGAGGCTCGCCGACAAGTGCCTATCTCCTTTTGGCCTGGCATCTGGCCCAAATTCACCTGCGCGACTCTCTTGTCTACACACACACACACAGACACTATCGTCTCTCTCTCTCTCTCTCTCTCCCTCTCTCTTTGGGCAGCTTCGGGAAAAGAAATTGTTATAACGAGCTGCGAGACGGCTGCAAAGAGATGTGCCTATATGCGCGGCGGCTCTTTCGAAACATTTTTCTTTCGACTCTGTTATATATATATACCAGTCTTCGATTGATCTGTGTTGCTAAACTGGAACGAAATTATAATTTACGTATGTGCGTGAGTCAGTGGGTTTGTGTACACTGTTCTTTCGTTTTTTCTTTTTCTTTTGGTGCGCTGGAGAAATTGCTATGAGTGTGTTTGGGTTTGGTATAAGAAGGACTTAACGATGTCAATGAGAATCACGTGGTGGTTGATAAACGATTGAATCGATATTCTTAATTTCAAAGACATTTTGCTCGGGCATTCATTATTTATGTGATGGTTTTTATAAATAAAAATAGAATAATATGGATATTTGACTTTCGAATAAAATATGTATGCAACTTTAGATAAATGTTTTGTAGAACGTTTTCGCGCATCAGAAAGCGCATTGCGTTCGTATGGAATGTCTCGGTACTAATATCTCTTTTCACATATATTATATATAAATCGGACTGCACCGACAGCACGTACATAGTTATATAAATGAACAGCAAAGAAAATGTCTTCTGTACTGTGTTCCGTGTACAGTGGAGGCATTCAATATTGACAGGTTACGAGCGACTCGAATGCTAACGGATTGATTGATCATTCAACTCGCGCCTTCTCACACATCTCTACCTATACGCGAGCGAATAAAGGAAGGCATGCTCGTGTATTGTACATATGCAGGAAAATTTCTCTCCGTGTTTCTTTCCAATGAAATCAAATATTTCTCTAAGGTCCAATTTACAAGGATTTTGATAAAAGGATGCTGATTGAACGTTGCGTCTCGGTCGCACGTCTATGACCGACGGATCAACGACAAAGAATTCATTTTGCTGCGGCTTTCTATATGCTCAAAATCACGGTTGTATCAATTGCTGGCTATATCGTAAAACAACTTTCTTCTGCTTTCTTCAATGATAAAAATTATGTAGAATTATAATTAATAAATTCCTTGGGGCATTTTTTATATGCAACATCGTACACATCGAGCGCACGTATACGCATAAAAGCAATTCTTTGGTAAGTAAAAGGCTAATCAGCATTATTGCCGCAGTCCTCGATTTTCTCCAAGAAAACTCAAGTAAATAGACATTCCTCGTAGTTTCCTTAATTTTGTCGATTCATCGACCACGGCAAAGCTATAAGTGGAGAGTAAATACAAAAGCCGCTTAAAACACACATCCAACGGGTGAAAATTGACGAAATAAAAAAGAAAAAAGACACGCAAGCAACACCTATAGGTTTCTCTTTAAGAAAGGCAATAAGTGTAAATCATCGGTGTTTTTCGCGCTCCTATATACAATATTCGGGCTTAGCGCTTTTCCACGCACTCGCGGCGCGAGTACATCATTTTTCTCCCGCGAACTTTTCTGCCCTGCGGCGCGCTCTCGTCCACCGTATGGCTTTAGTGACCTGCGTTGTGCCTCGATCGCGCGAGAGTCACCGCGTCGGAACATTCGGTCGCGTACGTCGGTGCGCGGCGCGCGAGCCGGCTGTTTTTCCCGCGCTAAAGAAAGTAACTCTGCCTGGGGGCCGTTCTTCGTCCGCGCCGAGGCGACGCGACGCTTCGAGAGCGCGCTATTGCGAGCCAAGATAGATACGCGGAACGCAACTGTACATAGAAATCGAAATAGGCGATACTGGACATTCCGTCAAAGTGCACACGGCAGCCATCGCGGAATAAAATGGAAAAAGAAGCCGGGCCGTGCAGCCGCGAGACGAAGGAAGTCTTGCCTTAGCCACTGCTGCAGCCGCCGGGGCTTTTGCACCTCGGCGAGAGTTTTCCCGGGACCGAGCGGAGACAGTAGTAGTAGACGACTCGTATATAAATATAAATATATTAGCGCGGTAAGGATCGATCCTTCGTGGGGGGCAAAAACTTCAAGATTTCCTCTCCGCGCGCTGAGATTTTGAATTTTTAAGAAATGCATAATAAGATAAAGGCGCAGCTATACCGCAGTTTTTGCGGACGCGTTGTTCGATGCACTACTGTAAGGTTGTATGCAGCGGAGAAACAATGTTTAGCTCGGGCTCTCTTTTTCAGCGGATTCCACTGCCGCGGCAGCTGGCACCGCGGAGGAAATGCATAAAACCCCGACGTAATTGTAAGCTTCGCAGTCGTGGCTGCAGCAGCGCTACAGCGTATCGAGGAACTCCCAATGGGCCGCATAGTATACAGCTGATTGACACCCCAGCTCAGCTCGGCGCATAACCGGGACACTTTTTTTCCGGGGAAAAGAAAGAGAGAAAAAGAAAAAGAAGCATTCCCCGCGCGGTATTTCGACTTTCCGCGAGCTGTCTATATATACACAGTTACGCGCGCGTGCGCTCTCAAAGTGTCATGCAATTTTCCTCATTTTTACCTCGCCCCCGAAAAAAAAAAAAAGTATTTCCTCCTTTATACAAATTGTCATTCCAGCAGTCCTCGCTCGACTAAAAATATTCACGAAATTTCCTCCGACCGCGCGCGCGCTGCTGTACACAGTTGTTCCCGCAAAGCGATCGGCGCAAAAACTTTTACTCGACGACGTCGCTGCCGCCGCGTTACACACACACACACCTTCTGCTTTCTATATACCGTCTCTCGTTAAATAAAAAGAATAAAAAAGTGCAGGCAGGCAAACGGTACAAGAAGGGAAGAAAAAAAGAAAAAAGAAAAACAAGCCAGAAACACTATCGATAGCTGTGCTGCTGCTGCTGCTGCTGCTGCTGTATACAGAGAGAGTCTCTACCCGTGTGCTGTGCAAGTACAAACGACGGGACGAGTTGAACCGGTGTGTGCGGCCAACAGCACTAGAATATCTCTTAGCGGCCAGTTGTACAACCACTCGAATCCCCATTTACGGTCCTTTTGCTCGAGATCCGGGAAATGTCGGAACGACGACTACGACGACGACGACGACGTCGCAGCGAGCTATACGAGGGGGGAAGGGAAAAAAAAAACGAGAGGAGAGGTGAGTTGCGCGCGTGCGCCTCCTGACTGCGCGGCCCTGCACACGAGAAAGTTTAATAAACACAGAGCGCGGCTTCTGCTCGCGTGTATGGTGATGGAATTTGCTGGCTCTTGATTTGGCGAAATCGCCTTATATATGCCGATAGGTTATGTGGATGGTATAAAGACGAGGATAGGGGGGCTTGATAAACGGGTTCGACGTTTTCGCGGCGTCGCGGCTTTTCCGTGTCTGCAGCGACTGAGATTTCACTCTTTGTTTGGGGTTTATAGATGGAAGTGATGCGCGTATACGAGTTGCCTTTACGTAATGAAAGCTTACATTTATTTCTGTGATTTATGTTCCAATGACTTCTCCGCGCTTAAATTGAATTGAAAATGTTCGTTCATAAATATGCAGTTTTATACACTTTACGAAGCGCGCGCACAACGATAAATATGAATAAAAGGTAACCGTTTCGTGAAAGAAATCCTTGTCTTTTTCAAAATAATAACTTAGACAGTTAACTCTTGACGGCAAATTAAAAAAAAATGTTAAATGCTAATCGATGCTGTATATAGTCGTCATCGGCTGAAAAAAAAAATGAGTAATAGATAAAGTACGAAGCAAGGCGTACATAAATTTCCCTGCAACAAGATACCGAAAGCTCTTATTTTCATAATTTATAACAACAACAACAAAAATGTACAGTTGATCGATGCGTTTGATAATCTCCAGTGTATACGATTGCCGTCAATTGATTTTATTTGATACTGCAATTTCTCGAATTTAATCGCGTGTACAGGCCGCTGAAATAAAGAAATGCATATATAAATATGCATGAAACTGGTGGGTTTTCGAGCCAGTAAATTAAATTTTTGTCTGTGAGCAAACGCGAAGCCACTGAAATATTCCAATTTTTTCTCTCTCTCTCTCTATCTAGCCAACCGCACATGTATCTTGGGTAGAAACTCGTTTGCAATAATTATAAAACTCGCCGGTATGGGATGAGTCGTATACCTAGAGTGGAAAACTGGATAGAAATCAGAAACTCATGCACCGAGTTTGTTTTGTAATTTTCATTTCAATTGAAACTGCACTTTAATGAAGATAAAACGCGCGCAGACGAGCTGCTGCGCGATTCCCGATGAAATATTTAGCATTTTTTAACGCCGCACTCCAGGAAGCGCAATGAGAATCATTCAAATAACTCATCGTATTAATCAAATTGATTAATGTTTGTTTTTAAAAGCGTTGCATAAACATTATCAGTGGAGATAACTAACAGCTTTGTATCCGCGAGCCCTTGTGTTAAACTAAACTTGCCCAACTTCCACACTTTCCATGTATATAACTCTTGTCGATTTTCTACTTGTAAATTTTTGAAGTAACAAGTTTGTTTACTACAAATATATATATATATATATACATTTTAACGAATGAAAGCAACAGAGAGTCTTTTTCAAACCAAACTTTCGTTTAACAAAACGTGGACACACTGCGCAGTGCAAGAGTATATAGATAGTCAGGTGTTTAGTCAGTCCACGACCGTACGACATGTCAGAGCAAGCCGTGAATTCAGAATGATATAGATCCAAAGTGCAATGGCTCCACGCGGCACTCGAATCACACATTCATCTCATGCGACAATCGTTCGTGCGCGCTTTTGATTACATTCTAATCGGACTCCTTGAAATTCCAGCTCGCAATTCACTTTTATTTCATCGCATATATCAACATCCACATATTGCGAGGCATTTAGAACAGCATTCAGTCGAGTCAATGGCCATTGGACTATGTAACAAACGACGCTAACGATTCATCGGTGCGTAAACCCCGAGCGTCTCCCTATAATCTTCCCCGAAATATTGCATACGTCGCTGATACGGTCAGCGCTAACGAAGTCCCAAAAGAGCACCCGTTGAAGCCTTATACCTATACAGCTCGAGATCGTCCCTCATTACCGGCGACTTGTTTTTTCCCCTCCTTAATTTTCCCAACGTCGCGCGCGTTAAAAGGACTCGCTGCTGCATGCGTCTGTATATATACAGTCTGTAGGGTCCGCTTACGCAGGCCGCACAAAGGGATGCACCTGTGTGCAGGTGAAGGACGGGCCGTGTATAGAGGGAGAAGCGGAAGCGGCCGATTAAAGGTGGCGAAGAGAAAGAGAAGGGAGGGGAGAAGGGAAGGGAACCCGAAAAAGTGAAGGCAGTACCAGCAGGTCCCTTTCAGTCCCTCGCCCTCCCTCTCTCTCTCTCTCTCTCTCTCTCTCTCCTTTTCTTTTCTTTTGCTCTTTCTTGTTCTCTCCAGTCCCCCGTGTATGTGCAATGTATACCATATCTAGAAACACTCCCTTTGTGTATGGTTTTTACGTGCTCGTCGAGTGCGCGCGGTTTCTTTTTTTTCTCGTGTCTTTGTCTCTGCGCTGCAGCTTGGATCATGGTTGCGGTGGTTATATGGGTGACGCGCATAGTTACGGGAATGATTATCGATGAGGCGTGCTCGCCTACGCGTAATCATAGCTCTTTTGCTTTTTCTTGCGACAAACGAACTTTTGTCTGTTTTTTTTTTTTTTTTTTTTTGTTAAGTCGACTGCGGAGTTGATACTAGGCGTTTCGGTGCAGCGCGGAATTCTTCGGTAATGCATGCTTATTTCGATACAATGTCGCTACAGCCGACAGGAAAACAACACGTGCAGCTACAGGGTCGCGCTCGCGGCTGGATTCTTATATATATATACTTCGAACCCTTTCACCGAAACTTATATTGATTTGAAAGTCTCAATTAAGCGCTTACCATATATTTAATATCAGCTCGTCCGCGATGCTCTTTCTCTTTTTTGTTGTTTTTTTGTTTTAATTTCGCCGCGAAACTTATGTAAATGGCGCGCGCGTGCCCACCGGCCATACGATTAACTCTTACATTTCAATGTATATATACACACGAGCGCGCGTTGCACATCCGAAGGAATCACAAAATTCCGCAGATCTCTCTTCTTTGTGCAGCCTCTCCCCCGGCGCACATTCTTTTTCTCTCTCTTTCTCTCTCTCTAAATATATATATACCTGTCGAGAAAAAATATACGACGTAGAATCGCGTGAACGATCCCGTGGGTCTGTCATTAACGCATCTCCCTCGTGCTTCTACAGGAGGAAGACGGGAGGGGACGAGAGAAAAAAAAGAAGAAACTGGAAAATCTCCCAGGGTCCTGGCGGCTTTTGTGTTTGGAATCTCGACGGGATTCGTCCCCCCCCTCCATTATTGCCGAACTTACGGCTTTCCGTATATGTATATATATACCAGAGCGGCTCCTTGTGACTTGACGAAACTAAGTGGAATTATAAGCGTGTGGAATTTCGTTAGAGTTTATCTCTTTCCCACTCGTCTAACTCTCCCGCCTCTCACTCTGCGTGCGTGCACAGTTCGAGAAATCGGCGCCGCTTGTATAATCGTAGAAAAATACTTTGGTATATACACATAGAACTAAACGAAACGAGATGGACCGGTGTTCGGTAATAAAGAGGGCCGGCCGAAGGGCTCGATGTTTCCTGAACGGCTTTTTTCTGTACCTCTAAACTCGACCGCGTCGTTATATGGAGCCAATACATCGAGGCGCTATAGGCAAAAGTAAGAGCCCGAGAGCGCGAAAGATTTCTCTTTCGGTATGTATGTGCGCTAGAGGGAGAAGAGACGGAGACAGAGGAAAAAGTCAACGCTATTAGATATACCACGAAGATTGATTAGTGCCAATTAAAGTGGCCGCGAACGTGCGCAACGGCCGCTATATGATCGATACCCCATACAGATGGCGCAGGAGAAAAAGCGCGACGAGCCTCTCGTTGACAGCTAAATTAGTCGATCGATACTGGTTCGATCATCGTTTCTTTTCTTTTCTTTCTTTTTTTTTTACTTTTACAAAACTTATGTAAGGCTTGTTTCCTACCGATCTGTACCAAAGACGCTGTTTCTCGAATGATAAACTCGGAGTGAGTTTTTCGATGAGCCGAGATGAGATCGATTTATATTTGGAATGAAAAATGTGTATGAATTAATTTACAGATGTGTGTCGAGTGCGTAACTCTTGTCACAGCTGTTGCTTCCATAATAATCAGCGGTATCTATATGAATTCTTTTTCCGCAACTATATACACACTCGGCAATTGAAATTTCTTACTCTCTCTCGCGCAGCGAAATCTCCGTCGACGACATAGCGTTTCTCTCTCTGCGGATTCCAAAGAAAAAATAAACGACCGGCGGATTACGCGCATAAAAATCAATCCTCGAGTCTCTCACCCTCCTCGCAGCTCCGCTATATACAACGTAAAAGAAGTACAGGCCGAGGAAAGATAGCACGCAGAAGAATTGCCAGGAGCATAAAAAGAATAAAGAAATAATAGGAACGAAGGTGAGCCCGTGCACGTGTATTACGCGCGGCGGTGCAGATAAAAAAAAAATAAAAGAAACGGACAGCCGATGTGCGAGCCTTTCTGCTTTTGCAGACACTCACACACAAACACACACACACACACACAAACACGGAGTAGATATTCGCCGGAAACGCGTAGATAGATTTCGCGCACCGATGCGGACAGCGGAGCTACCGGTGCTATATACGCCGCCTTGTTCTTTCGAGAAGTAGCGAGCAGGAAAAAAGTAAACTATAGTACATACGGAGGTGACGAGGAATACGCAGACACAGACAGACACACACAGGTGTACATATATTCCAAGTGCACCGTGAATTGCTTCCGGTCTGTTCTGCGCCTATGGTCAGGCCTCCCTCTTCCTGCTTAGCCGTGTGATTTCTATTTCATTGTCGTCTCTATATACATATGTACATGTACGTATGTATACATTTACGGGTGTGCATGTTTGGCGTTGTATGGGCGAGTTTTCGTTTGTCCATAAGACGCGCAGGTATAGCCGTGCAACACCGCAGGTCTCGTTATACGCGCCGCTCTTTCTTTCGGCCAATTGCGTGACACCGTATATTCCTTACATTTTTGTGTTACGTGAAAAAAAAAGAAGGAAGGTGGGCATTTTTCCTTATTGCCTTTTATTATGTCGGCGTGTGTATATACGTTAATTAGATTTTACCGTGGAAAATGTGGAAAAACAACTCTCTAGGGTGTACAAGAGCGATTTCACTCTTGGACTTTCATCGCCGCTACGGGGATATACGTAATCGGATGTTTTCGGGAGAGAGAGAGAGAGAGAGAGAGAGAGAGAGATGCAGCGTTTATACTTAACGAACCCGCACCCAGATGCACTTAATTGCTTCCTCATTAGCACCATATTAAATTCATCGTGTATACGTTAAACATCCTTCAATTCTACATAATCGACTATTCATAACTATTCAGCTTTCTTACCGATGAAAGAGGATGGAAGAAAAAAACAGGCAACTCCGCAACACTCCTCGGGCATTAAAATGGTCGTTATATTAGATAAATGGAGAGACCGCGCTGCAGTCGAAGGCAGATTCTCTCTCTCTCTAATACACCTAATTACCGGACATTCCATTCATCGATCGCGCGCGGCGGCTTTCACAATCTCCACCGCGCGGCCGCATCATCATCGGCCTTACACTCCCCTATGATCATTTCCATTAGATCGGTTGCCGAGCAGCACCGCGGGAGAAAAATTATTGGAGCATTTAGTGAAAATCAGGCCAAAAACACCCAAGCTACCGATCGCTCGATACATATCCACACTCGACTATTCCACGCGTGCAAATTCCACTCGATTGATGTATAATTGCAGATCCCCGAGACTACGCAGGTCACACAACAGCGATTCCTCCACCTATCCAACCCATCCAAGCGTGGAATTTTCTTACTCCCCCAATATACACGAGCGACTTTCCATGCTCGCGGTATACATACATATACATGTATCCTATACGATAAATCGCGCGGCGGCGGCTCTCTGCGGTCTGCGACGTCGTTGCCCAAGTGTACTGCGAGAACGCGGCGCATATATGCGCGGCATAATCGCCTTCGGGAATCCGGTCACGCGTCTCCGGCTCGTTTCTCGTATATATGAGCAATTACACGCGGCCGCGAGTCGCGCCTCGATTGTGTGTACTTATGTACCGCAGCTGAGAGTTCCATGAGAGAAAAGGACATGCTCCGGGGCGAAAATGCGTTCGCATTGCAGGCAGACATCGTCGATCCTTATCGGTTCGCTGCTACTCTTGTAATTTAATTATTGGCTTTTTCTCGAAATTTCACGTAATCCGTTGTTTTTTTTTTTTTTCGTATTTTTATTTTGTTACTTTTAGACTGCTTTCTATTGTTTTTTTTAATTTCATCTACAGTGTCTTTATTTTTATTGCTCGATCGTTAACGATCGAGGGTGTCCCCTGCAGATTTTTATGGTTAAAAAATAAAATAGAAAAGGACCGATGTTTGTATATAATTTAGCAGCAGTAAATAAAGGTATCAAAAATGAATAGCGCTTGTAAGATAATGTATGCTATATATCTAGTCTCTTATTATTTTTAATACAAATTTGATTTTAATGACTTATACATATACGCTACTTTTTTATGGGCGCTGTTGGATATTATATTTATTTCAGTAGCGAAACTGGACTCGATATACGAGCCTAGAGAAATTCATTTATTTATGTAGGATTGAAAACGTTCTATATTATTTTCTCTTTGGATAATTAACGTTTTCGTTTTAGCGATGCTAATAGAATTTAATGTATACGCACTGAAAACCTAAATTATTAATTGACAAGACTGTTTGTTGATAGCGTATGTTAATGAACATAATATATGTCATGTATATAGATGACAACTTCCTATCTCCAGCAATTTCACTTTAATGTTGCAGCTCACATTTTCTAACTTTTACATACACTGAAAATCTATATATTTATGTAATTTATGTCGCAACAAAGAAAAAATAATTAATAATAGAAAATTAAGTTGGATGTAATACTCGCAGCGATTCAAAATTATGCAAAACTAATTCATCATTGTATGCAAAATGAGTGGCTTTATGCATTATGGGGTAATCGATTTACACAACATTTAACAATATAGTTTTTCCGTGGCAGCTTCCTCGTTTTAAACGCGCATAATACCGTTACGTCTTCACCGTAATTCTTAATTCGATATTAGTTCCGTGCAATAACTTTACAGATATAGATAAATTCTTCCTCCGCGGTGCCGAGAAACTCGTCTTTAAAACTTCGGATTTGTGCGACGAGGTAAAATAAGCGCTAATGAAATTCGGTTACAGTTACACGATGTCCAATTAATTATGATTAATTCGAGCTGCGAGTTTTTTTTTCTCTCGTTTAAATGGTCTACGCATTTACGGCATTCATTGTACTTAACGGTCTGATTGATTTAATTAAATCATTCCAGTTCGCTCCAACATAATACGGAGATCTCCGAGCTGTTAGAATGAAATTTCGAGGCGTCAAAACTCCAATTATACCGAGTAATAAAGTCACTATAACACGATTGCACTCGAATAAAAAGTTATTAAAAAGAATCTTTTTTTTTTGCCTAGACCGAATCTCCTTTAGTCGAGCTAAACTAAGCTCCTTCAGCGATCCACTGGAGCTCAACTGCCAATTGGCTCTAATGAATTCCCGCGATATTTTCACTCGAAACGTACCTCGGGTGCTAATTGCAGACGAAGGCTCGCGCGCACTGGAAACCAATTTTCCATACCCAATTCTCATTCTCGGAATGCACAATTCCCTCGAGAGCGCAACAACAAAAACAAAGAAAAACAAGAAAAGAAAAGAGAACAATTCGCTCGCGCAGCATCTATCGCATCCTGAATTCCCCCTGTGCAACGAGTCTCCGCGCGTCGCGCGAGCGGAATCCGATCCCACACACAGAATGTGCGCCGATCTCCCAACAGAGATCCTCTCCTCCTGCAACTCGTCCCTTTTTCCCCCCTATCCATTAATAGAAGGGAGTCTATACACAGACACTCGCGCGCACACGTACACGCACACACGCACACACACACACACGGATACACGTCCGTGAAATGCAAATTCCGCGAGCAGCGCGACCCAGATTAAGTGCATACACTCGCATACATATACACACGTAAAGCCATTCTCTCTCTCTCTTTCTCTCTTTCTCTCTGTGTGCAAGATGGAGCGGTAGAGCCTTTGGCTCTGTGCCGCTCTGTGCTGGCGAACAGTTCGGCTCGCCTTCTCTCTCTCTCTCTCTCTCTCTCTGTCTCTCTTGGCGCGCAAGAGCTCCGGGACTCTCTCGGCGGCTGTCTCTTTCTCTTGCGGCTGGAGCTGGTGCCGCGGCGCGCCGTAAGCGAGAGGGGCATGGAACGCGGCTGCGGCGGCGGAGCGCGCGCGTTTTCAGTTGCCCGAGCGTCGTCGCCACGGCGAGCCGACGCGACACACACTCCGTGCCGTGCGTGTATACCTCTTGCGCGTCTCTCTCTGCGCGCCACTCTTTTTCGGCTGCGGTTTATTTCGTATATGTAAATATATCGTCGCTCGCTTCTTGTCCGAGTACATAGAAGAAGCGGAGGAGAAGAAAAAAAAAACAGAGTTCGCGTGTGTTGTGCGCTGCGTACGGGTATGTGCTTACCGTGCGTCTTGTATGGCTTTGGATGATATTTTATTCGTATTTTTTTTTTCTTTTCATTTGGTGTAAGCTACGATTATTTTACGCGCAGTGTCGTTGGTTTTTTTTTTTGGTTGGGTACCGCCACAAATTGGTTTCTCGAAGGCGATCCATTGCGAAGATTGATTATTGTTGGGTTTGATTATTATGTACGTGTAACATGTTTGTTTATATATATGTGTGTGTTTTGATGGAAATTATTTTTGCTTTGAAATGTTGATTACGTGCGGAGTTTGATTTTCTCAAAGTTCAAGCTCGACTATATGTGACCGCTGCGAATATCATTGATACTTGAAAGCGTCGTATCAAGGAAGTTTATATTTTCTGTTATACGATACATTGATTAGACTATTTCAGTGGATGAGTGGAAACTGTTTTGCAAATAATGAAATCATTATACTTTATTTACTTTACTCGCTAATAGTACACGGAGTATATTTGTTTAGGTATGCCATGAATGCCAGTGCATAAAAAGTGTTATTCTCATAAAATAACAATTGTTCATAATAATAAAATCTACGATTATTCATTGTTGCTTTGAAGTATATCGACATAGCAATTCCGCTTTCAAACGTGCAAACAGTTAAAAATATATTTAAAACCTTTCAAATTCATGTGAACAAATTTAAGACCTCGCGTGCTTTTAAAATTACAACCAAAAATGTTATACTTAGAACTCGGGCGGTCTCGATATCTAAACTCTTATCTCCGCGACGGCAAACAAAAAAAATACCCATGTTAATTACTTTCTCAGCTCAATCTGCGCTCTAAAAATAACATATATATATATATATATATATATACACACTAAAACACGCGGAGCGATACAGTTTACCAACCCTTTTTTTACAACCATTAAATCTCAATCGATCGTCATAGAGCCGCACCAAACGTGCACAACGTGTCATTAACAACAACCGAGGCGCATTTAAAATTTGAAAGATCCATAAACATTAGGACCCTACCGGTCCCGCGATCAAAGCCGCAGAAACCAAAAAAAAGAAGCGAACTTAAACACCGCAGCCTTCACAATCGCAGAAAAGCTGCAGCGATAGATATTCTATTGCGTTGGTATTTAAATAATTACTGCGCCGCGCGCTCGAGGGTAGGTATGGGCAGTTCCGCGAGTTAATGGTTTCCTTGGGAAACGATGACATTATATATACCTACCCACAGCTATAGCTCTCTCGCTCTTTCTCCCTCTCTCTCTCTGTCTATCTCGTGTGCACGACGTGCAGGCAAAAAAGAAGCGGAGCTGCCCAATCGAATTTTTCCACACGCGATGCCTTATGCGCTAATGAGGCAATATACGGACATTGTATATACCTATATAAGCGTCCGGAAAATTGTCTCGTTAAAAAGTGCATATTCAGTACGTCTATTAAAGCACGACTCGTTCCGTGCGCATACGAACGAGTAATTCACCCGGTCTCGCTTTTTTTCGGCCTTTCGCAACGAATTCTCTTTTCTCCCCCCTCCCTACGAGGTCCGGCCAATCATTATCTCATTACTCGAAGAAGAAGATTTTCATCGTCCGATGCAAAATGAACATTTAATTGCTCTCGCGCTTGCGACACGGCAGGAAACCGTTCGCGTGCGTCGTACTTACTGTAAGCGCGTTGCACACTTGGCGTCCATACGTCAAAATTGTCACCCGCCCGGCATAAGTGATTTTTGCGCCTCGATCGTTCTTTTTTTTTTCCTGTTCATTTTCGCAAGAGTGAAAGGCGGCCACGCATGTAAAAAGTAAATACACTCGCCGGTGGATAACTACAATTATTTTCTCCCCGAGAGTTTGCGGGAGATCTTTCACCACCTCCACTGCGGCTGTATGACTATCCCGCGCTACCGACCCGCCTGCCTAAGCAACGAGAGAGAGAGAGAGAGAGAGAGAGACTATAAAAATAAACTCGCTCCTATTCGCCTTTCCTCATTGCGCATTTTATGAAAATAACGTAGAACCTCGCAGTACTTATGAGCATCATATATATAATAACCTTAGTACCGCTGCTCGTGTACGAGAACGAATATTCCTGGTCTCAGCCGTATAGAAATCGAACGCTCGATAATTATTATGTATCGCGCGAAAAGAGCCCCGAGCTTTGAGAAAAATGCATACGGTGCTGCTCGCGTATATAAAGGTTTTTGAATTGTTACATTCGTATGCTTAAGTTCATGAAAAGCTGTTATTATAGAAATTTGACCTGCACTATTTTATTTGCTTTTATCGCTAAAGAGTCTCGCGAAACTACTGTGATATACTCTAACCATTTAATGATTTTACGAGTTCTTCAACTGCAATGGGGGGAGTCGTTTACCCCTCAGTTATTTGCAGCAAAGAAATATTTTCTTCGCAATACTTACAATTCTGGTTTTTATATTTAAACTGACCATTACCAAATTGAGCAATTGAAGATAACGTAAACGATTATTGTCGCTTCAACTACTTTTATTAAAGCGAGGGTATTACAAAAAAAAGAATGAGTTCATCGATACATCCCGTGATCAATTGTTGTTCAAGTAACGCCATTTTCTCAGCTTCAAAAAAAAATGATAAATAAAAAGTCGGGAAAATAGTTGAAAAAACCCTTTGCGAAAAACAGCCTCTTAACACACACAGAGAACGAGAGGAACATTACGCAGACACTCAAGCTCCGCATCCTTCGTAAGGCCGGTGATTTGGCACACTGGGGACTCGCTCGCGATTCGCCTTACGGACAATGTAGACCATACTCCCCGAGAGCAGCTTAGAAAATTCCTCTTAAGCAGACCTCAAGCCGCGCCAGCGGGAGATAGAGAGAGAGAGAGAAAGAAAGTCGTGGCCGGCCCGTTGTGTTGTTGTTGCGCGCACTTGCGCAAGAGGCTCACCGCGCGTTCTCGTAATATTGCGTGTCTCCCGGGTATTTGCCCGCGGACCGCAGATCCAAAAGAGACAGAGACCGAGACTGAGAGAGAGAGAGAGAGAGAGAGAAAAACGCGGAGTTACGAGAGATCTCTTGTATATATGCCTGTGTACTGTAGATACGCGTGCTCTTTATGCGGCTCTGGGTTGAGGTTGTTGCGCTTGGGCCCGCGCGAGTATATTGCCCAAAGTTCATATAATATGCACGTGTGGTAGATGAGAGAGAGAGAGAGGCTGTGCATGACGCAAGTCGCGCTCCGCTGGAATGGGATACTCGAGAGGACTGTCGTTGCTCTGCGAGCAGATGAGGGAGAGAGATATTTCAATGAGATATATATATATTGAAGTCGCGTTTATTGTCGAAAGGTGCACACCGCGAGCTACCGATGCCACCTCGACCTCTGCTCGAGGCTTTGCTGCGGTTTAACCGATCGAAGATTTTAGCTGATGCATATATCTCTGCCTGGAATTCTGTTTTTGTTTGTCAGTCGAATCTCAGATATAAATTAGTAAATTATTCTTTCGTTAAAAACAAAAGTATATATATATATATATATAATTGAACACTTTTTTACGCTTTCATTTGGTAATGCCGATCGAGACTATTAAGAAACTATCGTAGCCGTATAACGTTGCATTATTATACACTTGCGAGATAGACAGGGCAGCAACTTAAATTTACCAAGTCATAAATTGCAGTGTGAATTTTTGATAATTTATTTTTCATATAGATCTTAATCTCCGCAGCTGATAAGTATCTGAACAAAACTCAAGGAATTTTCTCCTATCCATTTATATATCGCTGAATAATGATTTTGATTTCGAAAGTCCATTTTTCTTCAATGCAACGGCAGCCTTCACAATGATTCGACGACTTCGTGCCCGGCTTTTTTACGATAACACATACAGCTATCCTCTTGCTGCGAAATTCCCTTTATACGCGACATTCAGATCGACTGTGCAAAATGCCATTTTTTGTGCACAATTCTTCATTCTTTTCCAGCTCGCTTTGACAGATTCCTCCTCGGCAGTGTTGGCTCGCACAAAAAAGCAGCCATCGAATCCCGAAGACAGTCGAACTTTCGTTATTGTCGCTCTTCCTGCCTGAAAGGAATCCGTACACAAAAAAAAAGCGGTATTCCCGTGGTATATAGCTTATGATACACAGGAGATCGACACAAGGAGGTATACGCGTTACACACGCGCCATGAATCACCAGCGGTGTTTTGTCCCGCGGCACGCACACACACACACACACACACACATATACACACGGGAATGACGAACTTTCGAATCGATCGATGAAAGGGACCACTTACGTACATCCTCGAATTTTCGATCGGTACGCATATAATACGCAGACACATCCGCCGAAAGCTCTTATCCGCGCGAATAAATACCGATTGTTCTCGCTCCTCCTACTATTCAATGAGCGCGAAAGAAACGAAACTTTCCGCGCCGCGGCTATTATTATAGCTTATATACCACCTGAAAACACGTGCCCCGCGCGGCTATATTTGCATTTTCGCGCCCGTCCGTTTTTATTCCGCGTAGTACGAGACTTACCTGCAGTGTATACAGACGTATTTACGTAAGAGCGACGTCTGCTCCTTTTGATCCCGGTATATATATGCGGAATCCGCGTGCGCGCGCTCGCCACGGATCGTTGAAGAGAAGCACACAGCCGTGTGTATATATATATACGCCTCACCAATCGTTCTAACAATGTGGCAAAAACAAATTCTATCGGGATCGTTATGCAGGCCTTAGGATATATATACATAACTGCGTCCTTTTTCACTTGCTGCGAAATTTCCGAAGGAGAGTGAAAAGAGACTTTTCGATCGCGAGTCACTTGTCAAACTGAATATGTATGGACTTTTGATACAAGCTCAATTTTGTGCAGTCGAAAAGTAGAGATCCGCTTATTTTCGATTGATATATTCGACGCTTTTTGTTTTGCGGACACTTATGATAAACTATCGATTTAGCTAAAAGCAATTGTAAAAATATTTTCAAGTGTTTTTATCGAGGTATTATTCCGTGTACCGGTTTTTCAATCGGTAATTTATTCGATCATTCGTATGAAGAACTCTTAGTGTTATCTCATTGTTTTGTCTTCGAATTCTGCACGTTCTATAAATAAATATTACAGCGGCTGATCACCTTGACTATTTGACAAAACAATATTGCATTATGCAACCGTGCGAGAGTATTTTTTTTCTTTTCCACTCGGTAAAAAGAGTCGAGTTGGGAAGAAAAACACGAACGAAGCATGGTAGGTGCATGAATTTTCTCGCAAACAGAACTAAAACTCATATAGAAAATGCGGGACGAATAATTGGTCAACTTTTCGGCATTTTGTAAAAGTCACTCGAGTTAATGTAACATGCAATTCAGATTATGTAAAGCTCAAATCACATATTTCGCGTCTTACATTCTGTAAAATTTCGCTTTTTTACGACCACCGCGGAAAACGTGTCTGGCTTATTATAATTTCTCATATAAACAATAAGACATAATAATGCAGAAATAACGCTAACGGTACATATATACATATTACACTAGAGCAATCAAAATTAAATAAATTATGCTGTGTCAATTTATATCGCTAATAAATTATACATGCGCGATTCCGCTTCGAAGCTCAACACGCGGAGGATTGAAAACCGTTGAGACCGATAAATTATACATTTTCATTCGCCGGCAAAAGAGAAATAATTCATTATATCTTGCATCCGCGGCTACAATGTTGTGCGGAAAAACAAAATTTAAATAGAGCGAGATAAATACTCGGGATATATACAGCTGTTCGTTTTCGTTGAGCTCTGTATTAAGGATGCCGTTTCAATGAAACATGCAATAAAAGGCAAGCAGCTGTAAAAAGTAGCGACTGCCCCGATGGCTTATAAAATCATAAAAAGACCATGAAAACATTTAGAAGTAGGAAAAGTTATTTTCATGCAACTTTTATATTTGAGATTTAAGCGAGTACTTACGCATCATAGGCTGTTTAATACATGCGTAAAATGAAGAAAAAGTATTCGCTTTAATGAGATCATATTTCATAATTTGTATAACGCAGACTTTTAAGCTAAATTAATTTTTCTTTCGTCTTATTATTTAGCCTGTAGATCGCGTTTAATATACATATTATAAAAACCAATTACAATATTTATGTGCCTTAAAATTATACAATTTTATTTTATACTTAATAATCTTATGAGGATTTTTATGTACATTAAAGTAGCGTATACATAATTGTGATTTCAAACTTCATCACCTCTACTTATATTTGACTATTTATAAAAGATGCAAGTATACGGGGAGCTCTTGCACTTGCAATTTACAAAAAGTATCCATTGCTATATTTTGTCGAAAGTGTCCAACCCACAAAAAAAAGGTAGCTCTCTATTTATAAACAAAAATATATACTAAATCATTCGCGCAACAAGCAAAAAAAACACACGAAAAATTCTGTAAAAAAAGGCCTGCACTATCTCTCGTCTGTCACTCTCACGTATCTCCTCTCGATCGGCATCGCAAATTAGATTTTCATATTCCAGTTATGTTCCTCCTCGTCTTTATTGGGCTCCGCACACATCACGCTACACGCGTGTATATGCATTATAATGCACGGGGGCACATGCAGGGGCATAGAGAAAAGAGACACGCGTGCGTACTGGTGCTCGCGCGCGCGGGCGTCAGTTGTTTTTCGCGCGCCTCAACACTCGTCTCGGTTATATATGTATATACGAAATAATCGTAATGAAAGGTGCTGCTTCATTGTGTTGACGAGGTCGGATCTCACGAGTTTTCTCACGGTAGTGAAGCTACTCGCCGCTCTGTATATACATATGTATATGTATATATATATATATATATATATATGCACACGACGAGAGTCAGGAAGAGAAGATGCCTCGAACCCAACCTTCTCTCTCTCTCTCTCTCTTTCTCTTCACGGCGGCACCGTTCGTAGGGAAGAGTTTCCTTCTTCCGCTATCTACATCTCGGTCGCGTATAGTGCAGGTATACCGCCGCGCCGTGGTAAAGTCGCGTTCGCCTCGTCGAGAGTCAAATTAGAGAGGCGACCGAAAATTAGGGAGAAGATATATCGAAATATCTCTCTCTCTCTCTCTCTCTCTTTCTCTATAGCCTCTGAGCCCCCGGCGAGCTGGAAAAAAGCTGGGATTATGTTATTTTTTTTCTTTCTCCTTTCGTTTTATGAGAACCTACCTACAGCATTTTCCATCGTTATTGTTTGTATGGAAAATATATATTGTGCGTTCGTGCAGTGTATAAAGTGTGTGTGTGTGTGTGTGCGTTTGGATGATGAGTGAAAGGTTTTTGGTAATTAGAATGTAGTATGAGCGTGAATAATTAGTCGGTATAGATCCTCGAAGTGATAAGAATACGATTCCAACGATCGCGGGATTAGACCGATAAATTTAGTGGAACACCTTTAATTTGCTGGACAATTTACTTGCACTGATTTTTTGTTAGATTATATTCAAATCGTGATGTGTATTCCTTCATTATAAAACCACCGCGTAAGGCGTTCTTTTCGTATAATATATCATCGTTAACGCTATTCAAATGCTGATTTTTTTTTTGGTCTTTCGTAACTAAAAGAACAAACGATGTCACGTTTGAGCAAAAAATACATTTAATAAACGTAACCGTATATGAAATCCTTCAACATCTTTCACAAGTAATAAGCTTGGCTATACATACCTATAAATATTCGTAAAGGAGGTTGTTCAATTTCTAATTTTATTATCACCTTATTAAAATTATTCGCGTCTTTAGAAACTGCCGCGGTGACCGTAATTAAACTTGAAAAGCTTATTGTCGTGTCTATTGGTCAATGTTTCTCCTTTATTCAATAACCGTGAACAACTTGTCAACCAAATAGATCGTAAAGAAAAATCTTTAAAGCAGCTTTGTGAAAATCACCTCTCTCTCTCCCTCTCTTCGAAGCAATTAATAAAAAAAAAGCTGCAGAGTAGAGAAAAGAGCCAGCATAGCGTCGCGAAATACATGTACTTAACCTTTTTTCACCTACAACCAGTTGTCTTTCACGTGTGCTGCCAGGGACAGTAAAGATATTCGCTGTGTGAATCTAGGCCATAGCCAAGCAGGCCTCGGAATATCATCGCGACCTGACAAATATCCCTCGTAATCGCGCAAGAGCCTCGGCGGCGACTCTCTCTCTCTTACTCGAATGACTCGATCAAACTCTCTTGCTGCGGACACTCGACTTCTTTCGACGACCTTCGACCGGCGAACCGAGCGAACCGCGGATCAGCTCTCTCGTGCGACGACGACCGCGCGACTATACGGCGATAATGATGTGAGCCCCTCTCGCCTCGTCTCGTCGCGGAAGTGAAAACGTAATTTCCTCGCGCGATCCTCTCGTGCACAAGCGCAGCGCGCCTCTTTTTCAAAGCAAAAATAATTTCCAAGGAGATGATGAATATTATTGGAGAAAGTTTCGCATATATACTGTGTCTCGGCTGTGTACGATGTATATATATATATTGTTACGCTGACTCGTAAATTTCTTTTGCGCGCTGCATGCAAGAAAATTTAGCAAAATGTACTGTGGGAGAACGATTTCGTTTGATTAAACACAGCGAATAAGAAATTGTCAACAAGAACTATAGAGCTAATGCCTCTACGATGAAACGACGGTATATTTAATAAAAACCGGTCTACTTTGTCTTTTGTAAAATGTTATACATAAATCACTCGGCAAGTACTATTAATTTTTCATTGATGGCACATCGAACAATTGAAAAAAATATTAATCTTCCAAACTGTTCGGTCGAGTAAACAAAAATCATTAATCCAACTTAATTGTTTCTCCCATACCCGTCGTACGGATCGTATATACCCGGACACAGTGCGCGCACAAAGCCATTTCTGCAGCATTTCTTTTTGTCATTCAGTTCATAAAGAGATATACCGCGCGAGCGAAACATCTGCCGCGCAGTGAAAGAGCTGCGTCCACCGTGAAAGTGTGCAACGACGAGTCTCGCGCGCGTGAATCATCAAATGCCGCCGCCGCCTCCTTCATCTTCGTCATCCTGAAGATTCGATAGGGCGGATAAGGAAAGCTGCTGGAACACTCCTCTCTCGCAGTCCAAGATGATGATGGAGCGCGAGGTGACGGATTCCGAGGGCGTATTCTCGCGTCGACTCTCGGGTAACTGGGCCGAGCTGCCGCAGACACTGCGCAAGAAGCAGAAGCACCGGCCGGAAATACTCAGCCAGTTCACGGACATGTCCGAGTCCGAGTGCGAGTACCGTAGTAGAGTCGACAGTAGCATCGGCCACTACCAGAACAACAACAACAATCACTCCGGCAACAAGCGCATAGTCAAGCGTTCCGAGTTCCTCAGACGACTGGAGAACCGTAATCTTCTGCATCTGCAGCATCAGCAGCCTCAACAGCCTCAACAGCCTCAACAGCATCCCCCCCAACAGATGCAATATCAGATGCAACACCAGTTGCAGCAGCAGCAGTACAGGCGATCGATGCCCGATTACAGGCTACGTTACGAGGCGCTGGACATAAGGCGTCGAAGTCTCGCCAATCTGGACAACATCAATTCCAACTTCAACGAGAAGTACAGTGCCAAGCTTCATTTCTCCGACGACGAGCGCAAAACCAATTCGCCGGACAGTCTATTGGTAAGATCGTCGGAATCCGAGTCGAGCATCAGCGACGAATATGGACACACCGACGATTCGGGGGCATTTCTCGAGAAAGCCTCGTCCTTCGACAACAAGAAGCGCAGCTCCAGCAAACGCTTCGAAAGCAGCGAGCCTCAACTGAAGCAGGTGCAGCAACCTCAACCACAGCCACAGTCGATACCATTGAGGCACCGATTTGCCAAGTTCTTCGCGAAACAGTCCAACGACGATCACAAAAGCACTAATGGAAAGTCGGCCGATCTGAACAAACTGGATGTCAACAAGAACAATGTACACGATACAAAAGGATCGAAGAAGGAGAATCTGGCCCATAGGTTCGAGTACGAGAACATACCGCGAATCGACATTGCCAAGATAGAGCAGAGGAGTCAGAGCTCGTGTGGATTCTGGAAGTCCAACAATCGGGATGCATCGACCCGCGTGCAAGCACAGAATCAACAGCCGACGATTGAACAGCTTCGCATGGAAGAAGGCTGTCAGCTGAGGAACCGAAGGAACTCGGCGAACTCCATGTTCAGCAACGATCAGCCAAAGACACCGGACGAGCTGAGATTGGAAGGTCTGATCAAGGACTATTACAATGGGGAGGAAGCGAAGAACGGCGGTGCCGATAGGAAGCTGTCCAAGATGGAGACGATCAGAGAAGAGAAGGACGGCAGTAAGCTGAGTGTGCGCGAGATTCTCAAGAGGTTCGAGGAGCTCAGATCGCAGAACGAGTCCCAGCTGATGGACGAGAGATCGAGCGATCGGACGCTCACGACCATTCAGGAGACTCTGAAGAAGCTGGACGAGAAGGTCAAGAGCTATCAGGTGCTGGCTGGCTTTATACTTTTCTGTCGTAAATGCTCGTATGCCGTGTTCGCTCGCTATTGCTTTAACAGGACGTTAGAACGAGAAAGTAATGGGATGGGTTTTTATGGGCAATGGGAAAAAGCGGTGAGGTTAATTAAAAGTTGTTGGAACCGCAGCTGACTTTAAAAAGTAAGCAAAGCTTTTTCCATGTTACTTTGACGATACAGCAAATTGCATTGAGCTTTTAAAATGAAGTTTTACATCGATCTTTAAAAGTATATGATTCTATTCAAAATTTAGATCACATTCAATCATAAGAGATATAACATGCTACTTATATACATACAACTCGATGTTTGAACATCATTAGATTAGTAAAAATATCAAATTAAAAACTTTCAAGTAAATGCAATTAATTGCGCAAATATTTTAATTTCTAAATAATTATAAACATGTTTTTCGACCTATATATTATAAGAACGAAAATAAAATCAATTCAAGCTGAGCTACTTGCGCACTCGAATGGAAAAGAACGCCTTGAAATTCTTTTTTTTTTTTTCTTTGAACAATCGAACTCTATAATCTCTTTTACTCTGGGCCTGCAATAATCCTTTCTTACCGACACACGATCTTGGCCTTTCAGCTTAACGCCAACGAAACTTTTTACCCACGCCACTTAATCACAGTCTACTTATATACCTAAATAACTCAAAGCTCGAAACATATATAACCCACTCGATAAAACAATTTTCCCGCAAAATTATTTCCATTCCAATTCGAGTTATTCGACATTTTTTACTCACACAGTACAGGTACACATACATATATACTCACGAGCGCGCGCGCGTTCCGTCGTCGAAGGAAATAAAAATAAAAGACCTTAGGACTTTCGCCGATTAATCTCAAGCGCAGCGGCAACGGCGGCACCACCACCACCAGAAGCAGCAGCAGCAGCACTTGGGCGCTCGCTGATGGCGCTCACCTTTCACTGCAGAATGTGAAATTCAGAACGGAAGCGGACTGTTTTGCGGGTCGTCGTTAATACCGGGCTTATGCCAACTCGAGATAGCTCGAGACCGTTTTTACCTCTTTCTTCTCCTTTATATTTGTCTCTTTTTTCTTTCATTCTCTCTCTCTCTCTCGACGCGCGCGTGCATTTCTAGGTATAGGTTCAAAGGATGAGAAGCGCGTGCGCATCGAGGATTGAGGCGACGAGGTCGCGGATGATTAAGGCACACGGCCGGGTACGAAGTTCGAACGACACAGACGCAGCTTCTCCGCTTAATTTTGGATTTAGAAATTAGAGATGAATAATTTATGCCGACGGCTGATTTATGCCGATCGTTTGCGTGACTCGAGACGCGGCGATTTATGCGGGGAAAAGTGTTTTCGCGAATTATTTGGACGGCGGTAAGTGATTGGGTCGGGTGTCGTGCGATAAATAATCCCGCGGGTCGCGGTTCGTATATACGAGATCGCTTTGGCGTCGTTGCCCTGTGTGTGAAATGCGGAATTTTCGCTTTATTTCCCTGCGGCGCGGTGTAAACATCAGGATCGTTAAGTAGGCAGATTTTTATCTAAAAATTTGATAGGATGCGCGTAAACTCGTATTTATGTGCGCGTGCTAACGGTACATATCCGCGCCTGGTGCTTTACATAAAACGGAATTAAATTTACCCAATTTTTCAGCCATAAGTATAATATATATATCTTGGCTTCGCAATACTACACAAAACTAACACACACACACACACACACGCAGATCGAATTTTCGAATTTCAGCTGCGACAGTTAACGTGTGCGGCGGCGGTAGTGAAGCTCAAAATTATTACATAAATTATCTATAAAAATAATGAAGTCCTTTATCTCGCGACTTTATTATGTCGCGGTTAAATGACTGGCAGCAGTCACGTACCATAATCATTGCTTTCTCTCACCCAACTGTAAATAAGAAGAAGAAAAAAGAAAAAAAGAACGAAGCAGAGACCCGAAGTCGAGGACCGCCTCATAAAACCAGATATTAAATAACTTGGTCGGTGCACTACACACACACACTCACCTTAAGGTACAAAAAGTGAAACAGTTTCCCTTAATAAATTGCTCTCTCGCGCGCACGTATCAGGTCGGTAATGAACACAAAGCGGAGTGCTTAAGAAGAAAAAAAAAAAAAGAGAGGAGAGAACTGCACAGATCGTCCCATAAATTACGCACCGCCTTTTTATCCAAACAATATATATATATCTATATACACATTCCCGCGGCTTTGCACCTCGAGTCCAGACGGATCGGCGCGACTCTAAAGTCGAATTTTTATTTCCGCTGTACCGTTTTCAGGTCGATCGAAGATTATTTAACCAGTTATGCGCGCGAGACCTGCCATCCCAGCTCCTTACACGCAGTCGTCCCCTCTCCGCGCCTCCGCAGCCGCGCCGCAAAGATTACACAGCGCCGTCGATATAATTTGCGCGCGAGGTGCGGTGCACTTCAACAAACGAGATCCGTTCGATATGATTCTCTTTTTGCGAGAGAGCGCGGCTGTTATTTCACGGTTATAATGCGGGAATCGAAATAAATTGACGTTCCGTACATATACACATTTAATAAAGGTCGGTGAATTAAAACGCCATCCATTCACTCGACCTGCTGCTGCTGCTCCTCCTCCTCTTTTTGCCCACTCTCTCTCACGATGCCAATCGCGGTCCTTTTGCTCGCTTGACCCGCCGAGGGCGCCACGACAAAAATTTCTCACCTTTCATATCGCGCGCGCAATAGCAGTACAGAGACCCGGCGAAAAATCCGCCTCCATATTTCATATTTCGCGATATATATATATATAGAAAGACGAATCAAAGACCGATAAATCAGCGGCGTAATGAGTGCGCAGCTCCGCAGCAGCATATATTTATAGGGACAAAATAGATTTATAAGCGTAAAATAGGTTAATGCGCGCAGGGGACTGCAGAATTTATCAAGCAATCACCTATAAGTACTCGCCTCGATCGCGCGCAGCAGTTCTTCCTCCGGCGTCGTCGTCGTAAAGGCAATCACGCTTCGAAAATGGAACGCTCGCGCGCGAATGACTCAGCACCGATGCAGTAAGTATACAATATATGTAAGACGCGACGGATTTTCACAATTACACGCGCCGCATTCTATATATATATATATATATGCTAGAAAAGCGAATAGACTTCTCTCCTCTATATACGCACGCGGGGCATATGGTACACAGAGCGAGAGACGCTCACGGTGGCGGCGCAGAGGTCGACGACCGGCGTGTACATATACGCGGCTCGCGAGATAAAGTTTCATTTTGTTCCTTATTAACGCGCCCGTTACGCCGCGAGTCTGTCTGTGTCTGTGTCTGTGTGTGTGTCTGTGTGCGAGAGCGCAAGGTGGAGGCGCTCGTAATTCTTTTTCACGGGGCTTTTTGTGCGCGCACACGCCACCGCAGTGCAGGAGTGTGCGAGATATCCGGCGAGCCCACCTACCGTTCCGCGCGTATACCGCACGTATTACACGTAAAGTGCAAGCTGCTGGCGCCTCGCGCGCTGCTCCCGTCAAAGAGAGCACCAACCCAATGCGTTACGCCTATCCTTTATATATATATGCACATATAATGTGGAAGCGTGTGTGCAACTTTCAAGTTCATGGTCGCCATGACATTGAGATTCCTCTCGGCCGATTGACCACCGTATCGGCATATACGCTCTTTTTTTCACGCGATGACTTTCTCGCTTGCTTTTTGTTCGTTTTTTTTTTTGCGGGAGAGGGATGGGTTTTGGGTCGAATTCGTTAACTTGGAAATTATGCGAGTTTCAGCCTGATTTTTTTTTGCCCTCTCCTGCTTTCTGCGCGACTACTCTATAAATTCCACCTTTTAGTTTCTCAACGAAACGTACACGCTCGCGGGAATTTCAATTGATCGAATCTGGAAAAGTTCTTTTTGAAGCGATGGCTGAGCGTGTAGCTTTTCCATTAGCCGTAACTAATGAGGAAATGGTACAATTATCCAAGCAATCAAATGCATTCGTTACCCAGATATGTCGCAGACTCACCTTTCACAGCTATACGTATAAACCGAGCAGCAGTCGATCTAAAACTGTATACCATAGCAGGCAGAGAGCGATCGTTCTTAATTAACTAATCAGAGCCACCGTTCAGCAAAAAAAAAAAAAAGATCCGCTGTGCAAGGTGTTCATCGCAACAAGGACAAGTCCGCTGCAACTCTCCGCGCAAATTCCCCCGCGAATCCGTAACACTTTTGCGCGTGCTTTCACACCGGCGCTCCGGAACCTCGAAACTCACAAGCGCGATGTTAAATAAACCAAACACAAGGAAATCATCGTCCTCTCGTGGAAAACCAGAAACTGCATCAGCAGCATCGCCAGCGGCAACAAGCTACTTTCTATATGTATATATTACTTGCAATCTTTAAAAGAGACGTGCATACGCGGCGCCTCATCCTACATTCGCGTTTTCTAATAAAGAATTTCATTAATGCCGTTAATATAATAAGCGGAACCGAAAGGCGAAACAACAAAAAAAATAACACACACACACACACGCGCGCGCGCCGCTAGAGCAGTTGGTATATAAGAAAGGTATATAAAACTCTCGGCATCCTGTGTATAGAGGCTCGCGTGTGCACTTGTTGCATACGCTTGTATATACCTCGAGCTTATTATACATTCCGCGACAAAAAGTGGCGACTCGCTTGTCTCTCTCTCTCTTTCTCTTAAAACGAAGGAAAAAAAGCTCAAGAAACTTAACTGTACAGACCGCGTGTGCTGCTGCGGCTGCTGCATCGTTCATGTTCATATCGCCGTTGATGTAGGTCAGGGTCGACGGCGTCTCCTGCATACACACGTACATATGCACGTGCACAGCTTCGGGACAGTTCATCTATATGTTTATGCACACACACACACACACACACAGACGTTTGGAAGCCGAGGTATCTAGGACGTCGCGAAATTACTTTTCCGATGGTCCGGCTTTTCACGCAAGCGCGTATATGTGCAGTAGATATACAGGTACGCGCGGCGAGAGGAAGAGGTGAAAAAGAAGAGAGTCGCGGAACTTGGACGTGGCGTATCGTTACATGGGTAATTTTGCGATCGCGTTGTGGGAAATTACCGGGATGATTAGATGCCGGACACACACGTGCGTGCAGCGTTTGGTATATTGCGGACGAGCTGGAACACACGAGTAGGGAGACTAAAAAAGATCGGTATTCCGGAGGGTGGGAAGTACGCTCGTAAAGGCGTTCACGTTATAGGACTAGGCGATATTAAAGATCTCTATGGGGAGCGCGTCTCTCTCTCTCTCTCTCTCTCTCTCTCTCTGCGGTGTTTATTTAAGCGTGTTTAATGGCTAGGTCGCGGAAACACGGCGGGATTCCTCGTTTTCGCGCGTGTATAGGCAAAAAGTGCCGAGTTATAATTGCATACGATCTCCGCGGTAAGAGGATGTGAAAGCAGCTGTAGCCGTCGCACCTCGCGCTGCGAAACAATACTCTCTGGGATATCCTAGTAGTGAAATAATTATGCAAAACATCGACAATGACTTAATTCTATATCGTTTCTTAATGCTTTTTTACATTTTCTAAACGTCGAGGCACGTTGATTGGTCGGTCAGCTATCGGTGAACGCGTCCCACCGCTTTTGCAGCTGTAAATATCTCGTGGATTGGACCACTTTTCCCGCGTACTGTATTTCCAATCCTTTCCCAAAGTTTTTTTGCCGAATATCGCGAGCAAACCGTGGAAAATACCGCGGAACAAAGCCCCTAATTCCTTCGAAAAATAGAGCACGCGCACCTGAGCGAGAGAACGTTCTTCGAGTCCACTATTGCCCAAAAAATATTCAAATTTTGCAGCTTGGAAAAGTCGTAAAAAGTCAAAAGTCTCTGACTCGCCAAAATACCGAGATCCGCGCACCAATTCGTAATTCCCATAAATGCTCGCGGCATGTTTCTCAAAACAATTATTGTGTTTGCATGCATCGTATACAGGCTTGCCCAACAGTTGCTTTCCGCGCTACCAGATCAGCAACAACAACAACAACGGCGTCAACAATTTAACATCGCTCGGATCCCACTCGTCGCAATCACACAGTCGGAAATCCTCGTTATATTTTTCAACTCCCCACCATCTCTCCGTTTCGAAGGAGGCGCGCGAAATGCGAGAAAGCGCTCGAAGCGCGTTCTCGCAGTGAATTCCGGATCGCGGAATTGCCGGTAATTTCTTCCCCTCTCTCCCTCTCTCTCTCTCTCTCTCTCTCTCTCCTTCCTTTCCTCTTTCTCTCTCTCCCTCGGCGAAAATCGACGCGAGTACCGCTGCACACTCACACATCATCACGTAGGTATATCGCGTGGCAGAACGTGTTTTCGCGCGCGCGTTCCATGCTGGCAGTATACATATATATACGTGTGCGGTGTACTTGGACTTGAATGCGTCTGTATATATACCGATCTTGTATATGAAGGTGGTGCATTGAGAATATTCACTCCTATAGCGATTGTACAAGTGATGACATTTTCTCGTTGGAATCCCGCGAGATTCATTTCATTTGAAAGATGAGGAAGAGAAGTGAGCGTTTATTTAGGCTCGTTATAAAAGTATTCATTCGTTGAATGTTTTATGCGCAAAACGATAACTTCTGTCGTTTAAAAATTCAAATATTGAAAGTTGTTAATTTTGTATATAAAAGTCGCTACTTACGATTCCCGGTTACTCATTATCTTCGTGAAAGAATGCATTTAATGGACGGCCAGCGTCTACTTTATAAATATTCTCGCATCATAACAAAAACATTATTTACAGTTTAACCTTTTTTTTTAACCGAGAATAAAGTAGGTTACCGAAAGAAGCAAGTAAATGAGCATCTGTAAAATAGAAAAGAGTATATATAAGTGTAATAAGCTCGTAAACTTTAATCACTAAGAATGTGATCATCGAAAATCAGCTATTCTTTTCACAATCCATAATGCATATAAACATGGCCCACAGGCGATATAAATAACTATTTATTATTAAAAATATCGGCTCTCGATCGATTTAAATTTAAAAAATGGCCGTCCGCTTCTTTCGATGCATAAATAATTCGTCAAAAATTTATAACTTTCACTAAAGTTTCATTTCTGCTTATTAATCGGCGGCGCACCAGTTCGAATGTTTATAAAACGAAAAGGCCGGCGCATATCAAATCAAGAGAAACAGAAAGAGAAAAGGAGAAACTCGAAAGAATCGATACACGCGCTTTGATAAGACCGAGAGAGGTTTATAACACCATTTGTAAAAAGGAAGAGG
>UELU01141644.1:107559-151128 GCA_900490025.1 Megastigmus dorsalis
GGGGGGGGGGGGGGGGGGGGGGGGTTAAGAGAGTGGATTTAATCGAGGTCGCAGTCGTGGTCGCGTGCGTTTGATTAGAATCGGATTTGCTTTATTTTTAGGGATGTACTCGCTTGAGTGTTTAATTGTCTGGTTAAGCCGTTCCAAAGCCCCGCGATAAGTGTATTTATACGGATGTTGTTGTTGCTGGTACTTGCGTGGAAACTCTTATAAGCCCGCGGCTGGAAAAATCCTAGTTTACAAAGTTTTCATTTTATGCATACGCGGCGCAAGGTTTTCTCATCGAAAACAGAATATAGAAATATAAAAATTATTAATTACTCTGACCATGTGAAAGTCGAGAAGGTTATATGGCCAATTACCTGAATAAACGCGCAAAATCCATCGAGAAAGTATATTTACATATATAAAATGTGCACGAGGATCATGACTTTTAGACATAAATTTAGTCGCTGTGTGTTTTCTACTCGAATAATTGATTTACAGGAGAGATTTACAACAAAGTCTGCCCATCCTTCATCGCTAAGCCGGGCGTTCCCTTTTTTTTCAACACTAACTCAATTTTATTCTGAAAGAGAATAAAGTTGCAGTATATAATATAGTGTCCACATTTTAGTAAAAATAAATTTCGTCGATAAATCATGCAGAGGTTTCACTTTCTCGTTATAACTCTATAATTTACAGTTCTGTACAGAAAGTGCGTATCATTTAAACAATATAACAACGATATTTTTATTCTTGATGTTTAAAATTCAATCACATTTGAGAATACCCGTGAATATATACTATTGCCCATATACAGACAGCAGGCAACTTTAATATACAACAGTATATCGCGTAATTTGTGCTGTATAAGAACAGATGCTGCGGACATATGGTTGGCTGTGATTGCAATATCCCTCTATTATCCTCGTCAAAGAAAAAAGAAAAAAAGGCCCAAGACTGTTTGCTTTTGTATGAAACCGTTGAGTCTATCCGCAGTAGATATATACACGTCCATTAAATCATCGTCATTGATCCACTTCCTCGTATAACTATTATACGAGCCTATGATACAACGCGTAATAGCGCAATGGTTTAGGTACTTAAATACCGTTGTGCATTACCGAACACTCGTTACAGCCGATACTATTTTCATCATTTGTTTGCAAAACAATATGCGGTATATACGCTAACCGATCGTCGTAATTCCGTCGTATTACAGATCGAGCAAAAGCCTGCCCACAAGATCCAGCACCAGGAGAACCACGTGTCGCAGATAAGCAAGACGATAGTGTCGCAGGCGAATCACGCGGCTGCCTCCCACGGCGTCCACCACTACGGCAATTCACCCTCGACGAGTCCCCAGCACGTAAGTGGCGATCAGCTGCTCCAGAACGGCCTGCAGACGCGCAACGGCCACGTGAGCCACGCGGTCAACGGGCTGCACTATCAGAAGAATGGCAAGCCATCGGGTGGATCGCATCAACAGCAGCATCAACAGCACCAGCACCAGCAGCAGCAGCAGCAGCAGCAGCAGCAGCAGCAACAGCAGCAGCTCGTTGGTCAGGAATGGAGGCAGCAGGAGGAGACGGGTGGACGGAACGAGGATGGATTGTACGAGGGTTCGGGCGGACAGCCGATCGTCAACGACGGCAAGCACTCGCTCCTGCAGTACGCCATGCTCAACTTCCGACAGAGCACCGACAAGTCAGTATATATTATTGGCTTACTTTTACTTTCTTCGTTAAGTATAAGGATCCGCGGTTCTTCTTATGATTATTAGTTGACTTTCTATTTATAAATTTTCGAAAGAAGCCAAAGTAATTATTTAGCATTTTTATTGGGTATTGACGTATATTACAGTAGTAAAGTATTTAAATAATGTAACCCTCAGAATCGAAAACAATAACTTAACTAACATAAGTATTTGTTACTTAGCTTAAAGTGGTCTGCGTGTGTCGAAAAATCGTAAAGAAGTGTCATATTACTATCGAATTTCCGGTCGTCAACAAAGTAAGCTCACAGATGGAATGTTGAAAGTCTTTGTTCACTCGTAAGGCATTTAAAGTAGAAAGTGAATCATATATATATATATATATACAGCGGTTTAACACACCTCGTAGGACTGGTATTGTTAGCGACTGATGTCATTTAGGGTTTATGAAATTTAAATTATCTTTCCTTTTTAATAACTTTATCTATCGCTATTGAATTTACAAATGGAATACATTTGAATAATAATCTAGAGGAGAGAAAGAGGTTAGACACAATAGAGCTCAGGTCATTAATACACCAAACAGAAGCGATGAATTACTACTTAACAAAAATATAATGATCTAAACAATGACAAAAAGTGTATTACAGTTATACGACATGCGCTTGACAATAGGTTATATATTTGAAAATAATAGCGTATTAATCAAGTTTTAGAATATCATCTTCGGTGAACAAAAAAATGATAAAGCATTAAAGATTAATTGGCCGGTGCACGCGAGTCACTGCATCGTGACTTTAGAAAAAACTTTATACGGCGAAAAGTTGAACGAACCACAACAATGTGTAGGTATATGTATAAGCGACAGAAAGTTGAACAAAAGTAATAAAAATATTTACCAAAAACATACGATTCCCGTAACACGACTGTCGCGAGAATATCGACGACATGCATAAGTATAATACCATTCGATAAAAGTTGCAACCAATTCAGTTAATGCCTTTTATCGGCAAAAACAAAGTGCGTCGTGTTATTGCAATAAACTCTGTATAGTCGGCGGTCGAGAACCTTGTCATAAATGGTTAAGCAATCGTTTAGCCACTCGATTCACGCGCGCGCGCGCGACGATTCCGGAAGTCAAGCGCACTACCAACCGGAAGACTTCGTCGTCGGCATAAAGACACGTATTATGCGCTTTAGCCGTCGCGCACAAACACCAATAAATAACATCCAAATTGCTCTTCTCGCTCGGTCCGAGCTATATACAAAGAATTATTATTATTGTCCCCTGCGCGCGCTCTAAAGGAAAACGAGAAAGTCCGCGTAACACGCGTGCAATGATACATTTGAAAGAGCCAGTGAGCGGTGACATCAAGCGAATTCTCCAATAACTATAGACGCGCGCGCGAGCCAAATGTACATTTGCATAATACGCGTTGTTGCTTGCGCCCTCAAACATTCCGACTCTTCCATACATATATATATAGATACATTTATTAAGCGCATCCGTATATAATTGCGTTGAGCACCTTTTGCGTCGAGGAAAAGAAAGCCCTGCGCGTCTGGATACATTATTTCACCATATGTACGAGGCGCCACCGGTTCAACAGCCGCTAACTTCCGCGCGAAACATTTTCGCATTATCCGAGCTCTCGATCGCTTTCACTTCAAAGTATCAACCATCCTCGTTCTGGATCCAACGTTTTCTAAAAAGAAAAAAAAGGGGGGGACCAAACGCAACGGGTACACAAATCACCGACAAAAGTGTCCCTTCCATCTCCCGAGAAAAGCCCGAGACCACATAGTACATATACGCATACCGCGTGTAATTAATGTCCTTGCGCAAGAAGAGTCTCCTTTAAAGTAGCAGCAGCAGAGTCGAGAAAGCATAGCGCACAGGCACGCACACGGCGCTCCCCGCGGTACATTATTAGTTTGCTCTCTCGCGAAGAAGCTGAGAGTCCGCCTCGCCATCAGAGTCTCTCCGCGCATCCTCCCGAATGTGTGTGTGTGTGCGTCTGCGTCCCTCATTCGGAGTCGGCAACGCGCGTTTGGACCAAAGGCAGCAGCCTCTTCCTCGAAGTTGTTATTTTTATTTTCTGCAGAGAGCGCCGGCGTATGTATATACGCGCAGGATTGTCCGTTATTCGTCAAAGTTGTGTATAAATACGGTAGCGGCGGTGGTGGCGGTCTCGCTCTCGATCATTAAAGTGCCGCGCGCTGCACGTGAAAAGGAAAAGACACCGAGCTGTATTATACCGCTCCATCGTGAATATTATTAGCCTTGACGAGTGTCATCCACGTCGTCGTAGTCGTCCTAGTCGTCAGTTTACCGCGAGTGAGTCTTATTTAACGGTTGATGTGGCTGCTGCTGCTATACGTGGAATTAAATGTAATGAAATGGGTAGATTGTTTGTTTTTTTTCCTTTTATGGCTTTATTTGTGCAACGGTTCGTATCGTTAGGCTCTCGAGAGAGGGCCGCATTACCGCGGAATCCGCGTCGAGAGGCTAATTATTGATAATAATCAATTTGAGCGTTTGTTTCGTCTCTCTCGCGAGAACGATAATTCCACTTGCGGCTTCACTTGTATATCGCTACTCAGCCACGAATATAATTTACATCCTCTTTTCCAAGTTAATTCCTTGCCTCGTACCTTTTTTTTAATAAACCAAAATTACTCGCTCAATTGCATTCCACTATTTAAACTCTCGAGCTCTGGAAGAAAAAGAAAAACAAGCAGGATCGGCAAGAGAATTAAAAAGCACACGCTGCTTCGCGTTGCAGATTCGAGATGCTGAAGACGGCGGACGGTTCGATAAGCGGCTCCCTGAAGGTGATCGAGTCGTTGAAGGGCAAGAAGAAGGGCAAGAAGGGCAAGAGCCAGGACGGCGCCGAGTGGACGTGGAAGGAGCAGGTAGACCTGGTGAAGTATTCGCCCGTACCGATAGAGCAGAGTCTACTCAGACTGGAGCAGGAGCTTAGCTCGCTGTCGGTCGAGTGTTTCCTCTGTCTCATGCGCTACATGGGCGATCAGCCGTTGCCGCCCGACATGAGCGAGGTCAAATGCGTCTACACGATCCTAATGGTGAGTACCATACCTATATATATATATACATGTGTACCGAACTGCCTGCTGCACGTGTCTCTCTCTCTCTCTCTCTCTCTCTCTCGTGCTGCAGCAGCAGAGCATACACTCTGCCACACTCGAGAGAGCTAAAAACTAGCTTCTGCAACGATCGTTAGAGATCGAGTCCTCGGCTGTACTGCACGGCGGTGCGGCTTCTTTTTGTTTCGCTTATTCGCCCTGACCGCCTTAGTGCGCGGATGCAGCGGTGCGCGCGCACCTCGACATCCCATTTGACTGGCCGCTCGCGCTCTCATAGTTAGCGCGCGGAACTTTATTGGTCCATTATACTTATAATCGCTCGGCTCCGGCATTGTGTTTTCGACTCACGAAAGACGCGGCATTCTTTTTTTAACTTTTTTCCGCGCGCAGACTGTTCCATTTCCACGAATGCACAGGCGGAGCATTCTCGACTTAACTATTTTTTAATAAACGAAAATTATCCGCGATTCGTGACGAAAGTGGAGGAGCGCGGAAGCCGGAAAAACATCCTTATGGACTTGCAGAAAATAGCTTACGCGATCCCGACGGCATATTCCAGCTGTATATATACCTATGCAGTGAATCAAATGGAAAGCCTCCATAACGATGTCAATTATACTCGCCGCGTAAAAGCGACTAATTAATTTTCCACCGAGCTGCAGTAGCTATTATATATATATATACAAAAATTGCCGCGTCAGCGCGGAACGTAACGAATCGCGATACCGGCCACGGAACAAGGTGTATATATATATAGAATAAGGCACAGCAGGTGCACCGCAAAACGGTTTCCGCGGCGCGTCGCGAAAATCCACACTACGATATAGTTCGGATGGTCATCTCGTTCGTCTCTCCCCCAGCACTGCCATAAATTCGAGCTGCTACGCGACGAGGTCTACTGCCAGCTGATGAAGCAGACCACCAACAACAAGAGTCCGAATCCCGACAGCTGTCAGCGCGGCTGGCGACTCTTCAGCATAATAGCGGCCTACTTCACCTGCAGCGACGGCCTCAAGCCCTATCTGAGCAAGTACCTGGAGACCGCGGCCTACGACAAGAGGCGAGCCTATCACGGCACCGCGACCGTCTGTCTGCAGAATCTGCGCAAGACGGTCAAGTACGGGGGCAGGAAGAACGTCCCGAGCGTCGAGGAGATCATGGCCATCAGTGCGGGCAGGAACGCCAAGAGGCAGATATACAGGCTGCCGGGCGGCACCGAACGGGTCATCAACACCAAGTGCACCACCGTCGTACAGGTATTGTACTCTCGCTGCACCTTAAACTGCACGTGTTTGTCGTTGTAGATTGTTTGTTGCCGGTGTTGAATAACTCGAGATCGGAGCATTTTGTGCAGGTCGCTGCGATGTAGACTTTTGAAATGTAAAACTAACATTGGATAGGAATTTGAACATTTTATTTTTGCAAGTCGTAGAAACAACAAAAACAAAATAGTCTTGTACAATTTCATCCTTATGCTTCGAAGGTATAGGAAGCACGGTATTTTTATGACGTAATTGTCAACTATATATATACCTATACTAAAAAAAAAATTAAGTATCGATATTAAGTGAAGAAGGGGCGCATTCTATACTTGCGTTCTTGCTATAACAATTGAAATTACAAAACAGCTATATAATGTTACGCGTAGTGCCTTCGGCGTCTACGATTTCGATTCTTTATATATCTGCAGCCGACTGCTTTTTTTACGCGAAAAATTTTTGCTCTAGACGTAGAGAGAAAGTCCAAGTCGCATTTAACGTTTTTTCAACTCTTATATATATACACCGAAACACGGATGGGTGTATTTATAAAGCTTACATAATGGAATCAAGTCTAGTTGCAATATATTTTTTGCGCGAGAATTTGAAAACTTACAAAACTAGTAGAACGTATATAGCAAAATAAGAAAGTATAGAAGTACAAGCGAGTTTTGTATTCATTACGCTTCGCTATAAAAACTTTAAAAGGACTCCTTTCAGTTGAAATATCTTCGAATATTTAAGCGTTCTCTTCCTCTTGCAAATAGAGACACTATAAAAATTAAACGTTCTTGGTATATATATGTTTAAAAATGAAATGTCGTTCTGCCACAGGATGTTATCGAAGAAATGTGCAATATTATATCGGTAAGAAGTCCTCACGAGATGGACGAATTCTCGCTGTATTGCATAGTCGACGGGGACGCGTTCACTATGCCTTTGGCAAGGGACGAGTACGTATTGGACGTAACGACGGAACTGCACAAAAATCATCAGCTCTTCTACTTGATCTTCTGCAGGTAAACTATCCTTCCGCCGTCTCGAGTACCCATACAAACCAATAAATCGTTATTCGTATAAGCCAATAAATGTTTTTCGATGCCGCGCAGGTCTGTCTGGTACTACCCGTTGCGTCTGGACGCGCCATTGTACGTCGAAGTTGTCTTCAATCAAATCGCACCGGATTACCTCGAAGGCCTGTTATTAGTCTTACCCGGGGAACACTTACCTCAGGAAGTCATTGTAAGTCTTCCATTATTCGTATACGGACGAGATAAACATACACCAACTCGCTTATAATAACGCACGCGATCCCTTATCGTTTGCAGTACGACATGGCGCAGATCGCGGCGCTCCTTCACAGAGCAGCAGACTCGAAGAACGAGAGGGAGGAGCCGACGACGAAACGGATCAAGTACCTTTTGCCTAAGCCGGCGCTGAGTCTGAGAGAGCCGAGGCCGCAACAGTGGGCCAACATGGTACAGCAAGCCTGGTCCAATGTGCAGCACAATGCCATTGCGAGCTGCAAAGCCCAAGTACTTGGTAAGCGAGCTGCTTTTCATTTCCTTTCCCGATATCTCGAACTTTTTTTATTTGATTTACTTGTACGATAACTCGATATTGTTTGTTGCAGAAATACTTTCGAAGTGGCCGCTCTTTGGTTCGAGCTTCTTTGCGGTTAAAAGAGTGCCGGAGGGCAAGGAAAAAGGCGGCGACCACATTCTAGCTTTAAATCGACACGGTGTCCACTTTATTGACCTCATAACACACGTACGTATCTTGTATTTTCGATCTAATTCAATGAAATATAACAATACTGATAGTTATTATTATCGGCTCGCCAAACTTTTGCATAAATTATGCGTGCTTATATATATCAATTTTTATGTACAAAATCATCGGTATTATGTCTTCGATAAGCGATAGGCAGTACGATTGATATAGCTTTTTATTTCCAATCTTATTTTCAATAAGTACTTGCTATATTTAAGCTGAAATTTTTTAACCGATAACTTTTGATTATTTCTTTTAAATAAAAGAGTATTCAGTTAATTACTTAGATTTTGAATTGAACAAAAAATTTATGTAAATAACAAATGCAATGAATTGACTGCAGGAAACACTGTATCACTATCCGTACTCGGAAGTGATATCGACCCGCAAGGTGAAGTCCGAGGAGGGAACCCTCTACCTGGACATGAAGTGCGGAAATCTCATGCAGCAGCGCATCACGAGGCTCCAGACCGAGCAAGCCCACGAGATATCGCGCCTGATTCGCCAGTACATCACGATGGAGCAGAGAACCACCAACAATCAAGGAGCACCGCCGATCGGTTACGGTCTCAGATAAATTCCGCGGGGACACCTCCATTCGCGATAAAAGCACAATGACAAGAGCGATCAGAGGACTGTTTTTCACTCTCTGACGCACAAGGGAAGATGAGGAGGAGGAGAAACGGAATTGAAGCGAGATACAAGTCAAATTATGAATATTAATTATATATTTTGCAAGAAAATGCTCAAATCAATCGAATTTTATCGGTTATCCCATATACAATGTAAATACGCGTAGTGACGATTAGTTAATGAAGCGCAGATCTTCCTTTTTTTTTTGTACTTATAATAATTAGCTAAGGGCTATTAAATGAAGCACACACATGCGTGCTCGGAGAGATATACGTTGCGGAGAGTCTGGCGAGTCGATGACCGGATGTTTATAGTGCGGAAACGATGAGAGACGCGTGTTCGGCTACTTAGGGACGATCAGAGACTCTGTAATTTGTTCGCCGCGAATGTCTTCCAGATAATCATGTTGGCGTGTTGATGAACCAAGAAGTTGAGAGAGAAGAAAATAATGCTCAAATTGCGAGGAAAGATTAACGATCAAGTTTATCTTTTTCTTCTTTTTTTTCTTTTTTTTTAAATGAAAATTATACATAAAAAAAGTTGATGCATTTATTGCGAATCCACGCGTGGATTCGGTCGGTATATTTCAAAAACAAGTCGATAAGTACGAGACTTTATTATTTATATATATTTACATATATAAAGTGCAGCGAAAAATAATTGTACACTATTGTTTCACTTTATTACCGTACAATTTAAATGGAGACATGAGAAGTTACACTAATAATATCGATTAAAAAGAAATGTCTTATTAATGAACAAAACTAACCGTTTTGCGATTGTTATTTTCTGATTATTAACACTGTATTACATGCGCATATACCTAAGTGTAGAGATGAGGAGGCGAAGCGACGTTGAAAGTTTGTATTAAAAAAATTGATATTTTAAAATGCCGTTTGTTTATCTTTTTCATTAACCTTGTCTTTATTTTCAGTTGGTCGGCAACACATTTGTTTTACACGAAGATATATAAGGAATATCTATATATTTCTATGCATTTCGTTTTAAGAAAATAAGAAATAATACACATATTCTCATCAAGATGCTCGTCGATGATATTAGCAAAGTTGATAAAAAAATATACAGTCTTCACTTTGGTGCATTACAAAATTCAGTACTGGTTTCATAATACATATATATATACTTAACAAAAAATAATATTTTACCAGCAACTTCAATAACATTATTAAAATTTCTTTATATAAAACATACTCTTTCATCTGCGACACAAAATATATATCAATAATTTGACTAACAAAAAACTTTTTAATTTCTTAAATATTATAAAGATTATCTTTCTATACTTATATATAAATATTTTTAAATATGTTTTCTGTCACAGCATAGAGTACCGTTCTTCAAGGTCGAAAAAGAAACTTGTACGTAACAGCAAACATTGAACTAACGTATAAAAACTGTAAAAGTCATATAAAAAGTGAAATAATATATATAGAGCTTTTGTTCATTCGATATAAAACTAGACTGCCTTATTATATATCTGGTTAATAGTTCATTATCTTATAAATTGATATATATACAGAACATGCAAACTTTTAAAATAATATATATATATATAAGTTTAAATAGCTCTTGACTTGTTCCAAATACTAAAGTATTTAATAAAGCCCCTTGATACCCGGATTTATTCGACATAAATTAAGTATACATAAATAAATTTGAAAAATAATTTAGCGCGACCATTTAACAAAACACTTTTACAACGAATCATCAAAGTATATATATTTTATCATAGTTAGAGTTGTTACATTCTTTAAAAACATCAAAAGTGCTTTTCCAAATATATTTTAATCAGTCTATAATTAATAGATTCAACCATTTAATTATTTTATAAATTACGAACGGCATTGTATCGACTTTGGTTATGTCTCTTAATGACTGTTTTCCATTCTACTATAATTCTAAAACCAAAATGGTACTTAACATAACGAGACGGTTAGTTAAAAAAAATACTAATTAGCATTGAAGTTTAGTGCATTACACATGTTTTCGGACAGAATACAGTTATAGTATAGAAATAATTTTTGAATATAAAGTTCTTGCATATACAGCAAAACGAGATTGGATTAAAATTCAATTTCTTGGAATGAAATCTTAACAATGCAACATAAAACAATTTGAAAATATTAAAAAGAAAAAAATAATAGAAAGAGCTAATTCAAGTACGTATAATAAACACTTTTATAATTTTTACAATGACATATTTAAATCATTAAATAATATATGTATAAATATAGCATTAAATCTTATAAATTTCGGATAAAATATAATAAATATTTATTTATAATTATATTGTAATTTGGAAGTATCGCTTCCAACACGATGAAACATTGTAAAAATTTTGCTAATGTTGAATAATTTTTACGAGATTAAAATGCATAGGTGTACAAAAATGCCCCGATGGACGAATAAAATTCAAGGAGAGCCTTTCGCTTGTAAACCAATAATATTATACAAACAAACGCCACTTGCTTCCAAGTGAAAAATTCAAATTCAAGCGAGTGCCGAGGTGAAAAAAAGACCTCCACTCGGTCCAGTTCTACTATCCGTCGGAAAAAAGCCCTCCTCGAAAGCGCAATTTATACTCGTACAAGTACATAAGGCAGATAGTCAGCCCGAGGCTCGCGCGCTCAGGGAGTTCCGCTCTTGGTCTTCGAGTTCTGGGGCCAATTGCTGGCGGTGTGCCTGACGTATCCGGGATCGTTGGGCGTGGCCGGTGTCGTCGTTGTCTTCCTTGCGAGGCTGTTAGCGGCGGAAGTTTGAGTGGCCGCCGCGGTCGTAGTCGTCGTCGACGTTCTCAGCACGTCGAAACACTCCTCCAACATCTCGATCTCGTCCCGTGTGTCGGGACGGCGCTGCTGTTGCGACTGTATCAGGGCCTCGGATTGGGTTAGCCGATAGCCTCGCGAACGACGCGGATCGGCGAAGGACACGTCGCGCTGCCTCTTTAAGATTCCTGGGGAAGAGCCGCGCATTCGCGTCGGCACGTTGTCATACTGACTTGAATCGGAATACCTGCAAGCAATCTTTGCCCCTGCATGTCGGCGTTGTCCGGCGACCCGACAAAAAATCGGGTAGAAGGCTACTTTTTTTTTACCCCTATCTTTCTTTCTTTTCGTTTCTTTGCTACGAATACTTGCTGATTGCTGTGTGATAAAAACGTCGTGCGAGAGACAGTGGAGAGCATGAATTTACAGGATTGTACTGCTCCTGTTGTTTAGTTTTTGTCGTTTCTTCGGTGTATTGTTTTGTGAGATATTGAGAGCGAACGCTTCGAGTGCGAAGGAGTTGAAGGAAAGTCGACGATGCTTTTTGTCGATCGATATTGAACGATTGAGAGAAAAGTGAGATTTGTCGTTAATGATTGTAGAGAATTGTTTTTTTTTTTTTCTTGCGTGTTTCGTGCGGATAATGAATTAAGTGACAAAAAAAGTTGTTGCATATATAAGGTAAAAATTCAAAGTAGCGACTTTATTACAGTATTTAGTTTGAAAAGCTATAAAATTCATAAAAAGTTGAAGAAGAGACTTTTGATTTTGTAGCAAATAAGCTTGCTTACTTAAACAATACAATTAGTTAAAAGAGGAAAATAATAAGCAAAATATTAAAACCAAATAACTAAAGTAATTATATTAATCCATTCATATATTTACAATAAAATTATGTATCCATTAATTTGAACTCTTTTGGTATTAAATTAATATTAAATTTTATACTTTTAATATTTTCATGTACTGTCGTGATCTCTGTGAATATTATAAGTTATTTATATCATTAAAACATTCACTTTATTAGAAATTGAAATATATTTAAAAAAAAAATTATCCTTTATTAACATCTCATAAACAAAGACAATACAAACTTTTAAACACCAATAATATAATAAACAATTTAAATCCGAACGAAATATAAAGTTTCCGTCAACGACATATTTCCCGGAGACCGTATAGCGCATCCAACACAAGCACACATTTCCTTCGTGAAAACGCGGTGTGCGGCGCGTCTCCCTGTATAAAAAGTGCTTCTACCAGACTTTTTGCGTCAAAGCGTGTGAGCGTAAGCGTTTCCTTTTCTATACAACCCAAAACTCAGAAAACCAATTAAAGAACAGAGAACACCTCCACCTTGAACCCACAAAGAAAAAAAAAAAAAAAAAAACACCACCAGACACCTTTACAAGATAGCCGCAACGCTAGACTTGCCTGTAATTGTCGTATCCCCGCTCGTCGTCGCGATCGACGCGCATTATCTTGACGCCAGGATTGACGACCTTGGCGAAGACAGGCCCCTCGGCGTTGCTGTGGGTCGGGAACGGCGGCGCCTCGTCAACCTCGTCAACCGGCCTCTGATACACGTCGTCGCCTCTGTAATATCCGTTCACCTTCCTCGGCATGTCGTCGCGATCTCGCTGTTAAGTATACAAGTGCACGATACAGAGACATGCACGCGCGTTCGATGATTTTGAATTTGAAAATAGAATCGATTCAAAGAGCGTGAGAGAGGTGTGAGTCGCTCGGTATCTGATTCACTCAATGCACGAGGCACAATTGACGTTTCAATCGCGATAATAACATTTTCTGATTCACTCCGATTCACCGGTGAATTTATGTTTAATCGGCTGCAATTATCAGGTTAATCGTACCGGCTGTTGTCCCGAGCGTCCGCCCCGGCCGTTCTCGATGTTCTGCGAGTACTCGCGCATCTGTCTCTCGGCCCTCTCGAGTCTACGATCCCGGTCCTCGTCCTCGATCATCGAGTCGTTCATGCTGTTGCGCTTCTCCGTCATCTCCGGTGTCGGTGAGCGCCAGCTCGACACGTTCTTCGGCTCCTTCTCGTTGATCGTCATCGTCGTAGTCGTCACGTACTGCTTGGCTAAGAACAGAAAGATCAACCCGCGATATGTGGAACACGCGCTCCTCCTCGTAGCTTTCCTTTTTTTATTATTAGTGCGTGTGTCTTATCTTTCAATGGTATACGTGTTATGGAACATTGTAAATAAAGGAACGAGAGGTTTTTCGTGAGGTTTTTTTTTCCTTTACTGAAAGACGTTGTATGACTGGTATGTTGCAGAAGCAATTTTTGCGCTTACGCCTGAGACAAGTAGGTTTATCTAGGTTTTTCTTTTTGTTTTGCGAAAGTGAAAGGAGGATGCACGAATGTATACGAAAAATTCCTGCTCTAGAATGGAGCACAAGAAATCATTGATAAAAGTTTAATGTGTACGGGTGTAGACAAGACTAGCGGTGCAGTTATACATTTGCACAAAAAGAGTCGTTTGTTTGTACATTCCGGCAGCCTTCGTATGTCGCGCTAGACTCATTCCGCGCGCGATCTGGAATATGCAAATGCACTGTTATTCCTGAGCCATTTGATTTTTCGCAGCGGTAATGTGGCCTGCAGCATTCTTTTCACTCTATAAATTTTTCCTATTACACCTCCATAGGGTATATTTTGCAGGCTAACCTTTTAGAGTCATTAGAAAACTTGGTACAATGAACATCCTCCTTTACTTCGAGTCTTGTGCAAGCTTCATTACCACAGTGAATATTAAATGTATGAATGAATCGGCAGTATAATGTATAAGGCGCGGAGTGAAGTTGTCGGTAGAACTGATGTGTACTCTTTCAGAATTTGTTAATGATTGAAAATGATTGAATGTTTTACATTGAAATTTTTTATGCCACGAGTTTTCTCTATACATTGGTGGAGCTTATCTCCCGATTATTTTCTTCGTTCACTCATTAAAATTGAAATATTGTTACACAAACAATAATGAATCACAGCAAATGAAATCATAGTTGATTGATAAAGTAAGCCAATTGATTTGCTTAACAATTTTATGTCTAGTTGTTGAAAAAGTTATTTTGTGTACAACTTGATGTAGATCAAATATATGTATAATACGTTATTCCTCGACTGCACGAATGAATTGAAGAATAAGTTGTTTTGTTCCCATGGTATGTACCAACGTTTATTTTAATTTATTACTCATACATTATCATGCTAAGTATTTTCTTGATGTTTCATAACATATATTAGGTGCACGACCGTGATATTTGACTCACTTTCAAGCATATTTTTATTTTCATTTTTATCAAAATTCTAAAGTATGAATCACCTTCTGCAGGTCAGTTTAGTAATATAATGCACGAGCTGAAAGTTTTCCAAAGTTTGAAATTTGCTTGGATATTTTGAAGTTACTTACTTATGTACTAATGAGATGACATTACGACTACTAAGCTGATGTACCGGTTGAACCCGTGTAATAAAAGAAACGAGTAAAACAAGTCATTCTTCTCAATCTTTAAGAAAATTGAAAATGAAATCCCAGACACGGATTCACTCAATTTCACATTTTAAGCGAGTGCATATATTTGAAGCGTGCACGCCATGGATATTCTCACGTGTGGCACACACATAATGAATTCGCATACATCGATGGATATCACATATAATACAAAGTACCTGTAATATCTCTGATCGTCTGTAGAGTTGAACTTAACCATTAAAATATAAAAGTTTATTATTCTTTACGCATAACAGTCAGTCAGAAATATTCAGATACGCTTTAATGGAGATTTTAATGAATATAAGCAAGGTAGAGATTATGGGTCATTGGTATGAATCGCAGGGAGGCGCTTAATGAAATAGGATTTTCCATAAGGTTAAAGCAATGTAACGACACGCAATTAAGCGCTCGTTCGTGACTGCTTATTATATATGACTTTTAGGTTGGGCGTCGCACGCTGGATTTCCATAAAATTAAATTAAGAATAATTAGCTAAAAGTATTGCGAAGTACATGCTGCGGTTACTTCACGTTGTCGCGCGTGCTCGAGCGCTTATTATGGACGTGTACGCATCCGTTACATAATTTTGTGTAGCCAATTGTGAATTTTGATTGTGTCGCGCGGTGACCACTTGGATATCTCCTGCTTTGATATAGTTAAGTAATAGCAATATTCTGTTTATATTGGTTTTGATACGCATCCATATTTTTTATTAACTACTTAACAATGCGAAATACACATATAATAAAATAAATCACCAATTTTCAATTAAATAAATAATTAAATAAAAATATTAGTAATTCGAATAAAAATTTCTAAATTATAAAGGACTATGGAGTGGCCACCGCGAACGAGATTGTCGAGGGAACAGTATACATAAATTTTGAAGAACCAACGATAAATTTTGAGCGTAAACAAATCCTTTAATGAACAAATCCATGACACACAGGTCGTGTTTATACAGCAGATATCCCTTAAAACTTACAACGCGACAATGCCAATTCTGTTTGAAATTTTGAAGCACTAAAATTACGCACACAGAGACACGAACACAAAGGAGAAAACAAATGAGAATAAAAAAAAAAAAGGAAGAAGAACAGGAACTAGAACATGGACGTAAGAGTCCTTTGGCGCGGTAATTACGACAGACCTTGTTCCTTGGCGGTGATCGTCTGGGTGCCGTCGTGTTTCTTCTTGCCTATGATTGGGCTCATCGTCATGTCGACGATGAAGACCAGAGCTGTGACGAGGCAGAGCGTGCCAAAGACCGCGGCGTTGTCGATCAGGTCGCTGGGTACGCTGTCGATCGAGGCCAGCGACAATGCGCCAACTATGCCGAACAGGATCACGCCCGTGCCGAGCAGGAATACCTCCTGAGGAATTCGCCAAGGATCTTAGCTTGTGGAATATGCTTGATTGGACGTGCTCTCGAGAGAGAGAATGTGTAGCGATGCGAATGAAACTGATATTCTTATTGTGATTCATTGGGAGTTAGCTTTTTACGCGCTAAATATTTTAGTTTGAAATACACTCTAAAGCTGCATTATAAAAGATTCACAGTAAATAGAGTAAGATTTAGTCTAATAGAGTGAATTATTTCGTTTCTTAAATATATTTACTCTAAAGACGTTTCTAAAAAATGCGTTAAAATCTACCAATAATAATATGTAAAGTTTATACACAGTTGTGAATGATTTATAGCTTCTGGTTTCGTCCTTTGTTACGTGAATTCACTCAAAATTGATAAAGATCTAGGATTGTTTTAGTCTCATTATATGATCGTTGTATTTATTTGTAAAATTGAAAATTCTCACGCGAGTTTTGATTAGCTTATCCAAAATATGATTTATAATGAACCATTCACAGACTCATTCATATCGAGCATAAGTTTAATTTGAAATTTGTTAGCCTAAATCTAACATCAGAGTAGAAAACCAGACAAAATTCAAAGAACAATAAAACGCAGAAAATGATGTATTACAGTCACGAAATGATTCACTGCGATAGAGTAATTGCTATTTATTACGTTATAAGACGTGTACGTAATAAATTGAATTTCATTTTTCCCGATTCGATAACAATTTTTTTTACAATGGCAAAATATGAAGTCGATCTTATCATCGATCGCGCGAAGAAATAGTAAATCTTGAACTCGCCTCTAAACGCGCTAAAAATAGTTTCAAATGTTAATAATTAAATGTGATGCGCACAGTTTTACAATGGAGTTTAAAGGAAAATTGCATATTTTCCATGATTCTAAGCGTCGTGTATAGATTACTTAAAAAAAAAAAACATCAGCACTTAAAATAGAAAATTAGTTTTCTTTCTTCTTAACGATCTCCCAGGTCATTTCAACCTGCGCTTTGCGCCAAATAAAAAAAAAGCCTCCAGTTCCATAACTTTATCGCCAATTAAAAAGTATTCGCGCTAAATTACACCGTGAAAGAATATTGCCATGAGAAACTCCAGCCGCGAACATCAATGACCGAATAAAACGTTAATGAATCGTTTCACAAGGGGGAAAATTAGTCACACAGACGCGCGCACACCGGGAGGATTCCCCCGCCGCCAAAAAAGGCTCCGACGCTGCACAATCAAAATTATATCCCATTGTTCGTTCACGTCGCATCATCGGCGCGCAAGGAAGGTTTACCTTCTCTCCATCGAATTATTTAGTTCCCCCGAGTCCTTCGCCGTACCTATATCACATGCTCACACCAAAAGAAGAAAAAAAAAGCATCATAGGAGAGAAGCAGGACAGGCGCATATATATAGGCGTGATCACGTATATACCGGGAGAGAATAATAATCGAGCCCCAGTTTATGAGTCATTAAGATATAGTCTTGCTGCTCCCGCGGCGCCGCAAAACACAGCCTGTAATATATATATATGTGTGTGCGCGCGTGTGTAGGTACGGCCAGGCCCAATATGATCTACTCGGAGGTATATTGCGTGTCCACATTACGACGGTGCACGCCTCGTTACGTCCGGCAAGGAACGTATAGCGAACTCGCCCGGGAGAAGTACGTACAACATAGAACGCAGCTATGGTGAAGCTAAAAGTAGCAGGAGAGAGAGAAAAAAAAAGAGAAAAGCGCGCGCCTTAGAATACAAGTATATATATAGGGGGAAAAAAAGGATTCGCGACCTTGCGACTATACGTGGCCCTCAATGTCAGCTCGTGTACAGCTAAGAAGCGGACTCTTGTATCCTGCGTCTCTCTGTGTGTATGTGTGTGTGTGTGTGATGGAGTCGCGAGTTACGTCGCGCGAGTTCTCACGCTTAGGATGCTGCGGGCGAGAGTGACCCATTTTAACACTCGGTTATTCATGGCTATATATGCTTATATATATACGCGTGTTTATGTATGTACAAGCCTTATTTTTTTTTTTTGCGGGATGTGCATTTTTCGCTATGTGCGAGACGCGCAGTCGCGTACTCGACATTTATATTTGCATCTGACTGACGTGTGACGTTTCGTTGCGGCGGGCTTTTGTTTATATATAGGCTGGATGTTAAATAGTAGTACGGCTTGGTTTGCTTTTTTCTTTCTTTTTTTGTCCTTGTTCATGTGTGGTTCTTCAATTAACGTGGCGCCGTGTAATTTTCGATTATTTTTGGCCGCGGGCTCTTGCAGTATGCGGAATCGTTTGTTTTCCTAGCTCTTTGGATAGTTGAGAAATGCTCACTCTGTACGGTTATCCATATTGAACTTTTGAAACTCATCAAAGAAAAAATTGAAATGGTAAACAGTCACAGCAATATTTTAAGTGAATTCATCAATATTTTAAGAATTCCCAGTTGTTTACTCGATTGTCAATGTTCTAAACAGTGGTATTTTTTATGCAAAATATTCCTGTTTATTATATGATAATCGGTAAACATCTTCTCACTAAAAAAAATCAAGATCTTGGAATGAATTAAAAGAGCATTCTAATGCAATGGTCATGCGTGTGATAAATTATATGAATTCCATTCGAATGACTTTGCCGCGCAACCGCATTTTCCTCGAACGTCCCGGACTTATTTTCCGCATAAATAAACGATCTCTCGCGCAACTCTGCTTAACAACTGACAAGTTCTTATTAAGAAAAACCATGGCAAAATCTCGCTTTCGACAAATGGAAAAGTGTGCACTTGAACTCGCGTTGCGCAAAATCTAAACAAGCGCGACTTTGACGAGATTCTGAAAAAAAAAGAACACTTTCCAAGTCTGTCCACGATTTTCACGCAAATCGTATAAGAATATATTCATTCTGATACATCTATTTTGAATGCGTTACGCATTGTTATTTAGTTAAGCAACGCTGATTGATAGCAATATTAGTATGGTGAACGGATTAAAAAGATTTTCTATTCACGAAGAAAAATAAAGTGATGTGTATACATCAACTCATTATCTGATTCAGTGCGACAGTTGTATACTAATTTAGATTTTTTATTTTGATCCCTGATTATTACAGTGCAGTTCTGGAACTGAGCAATTTCAAATTTTAATTTAAGCTTTGTCCGAGCTGTAAACAGCTCACAAAATGCAAATAAACTTTATTTACCGCTCTCGCTGCCTTCGAGGCATCAAATATTTTACTCGCGCAGTCTTAATTGTTAACATATTTCACTGCTAAACTTGAAAGTTGAAACGCGTCATAAAACACTCGCCGTTACATTTTGCTAGCTGTACATATCATCATCGAAACGCAACCCTGGCGTTTGGCATTGAAAAATTCGATCCAAACAACCTCGCGCAGCAGCAGCAGCGCGGAAGGAGAAAAAATAATGCAAAACTCCCTCTGCGGAAAAGAGACTCGGCGTGGTCACAATGATCATCGATAATAAAGATTCAAGGTAAAGAGTCAGTCTCTAATACGCATATCGAGAGACTAGGCGAGGCGATTGCGCGGGGCAGGGCAGGAAAGCATGAATCAAGCCGCAAGAGCTTATATCCTTGCCTATACAGTGTATAGGCATTTAATTGCCGCGGCGCGGCACAGAGAGAGAGAGAGAGAGAGAAGCGCCCACTACACGCGCAACACGCGGTTAAAATGAAAAGGAAGAGAGATATAGAGAGGGGGACAGGTTTTACATTATTGTGCAGTGCAGAGAACGTTACCGTCTTTCGGCCTCTGAGCTCGCCGCTGGCGGCTGCGACCAGTAGACCCGCGGTTACGATAATGTAGCCTCCGCAAGTCGCTGTCGCAAGAGCGGCACCTGCGAACATAACATAAGCTTGTTAATACGTACGTGTGTTTCTTGTCAACGCCGGGGCGATTTTTCTTCTATTTTACATGCGCATGGGCTTGGCTCGCGCGCACTTTCTTTATTTGTTTTCACGAAGGCGCGGATATAATAGGAACTGCTGCGGGTTGAATGGGATGCGCGGCGCAGCTCTTATCCCGCGCGTCAACAGATAAGAGATGCGTTACTGCAATATTTTGTTTGACAAGTTGCGGGACAAAAGTATATACTCGAAAGTTGTTTTCAAATGTGTAATATTGTATAGGTGTGTAATTCAGGTTCGGCCTATACAATTTTATGAATGATTCAGATCCGAATTGTATGCGTATGCTCGTATGAGATAGTAAAAAATAATTGCAACACTTATTATACACTTTAGAAATGAACGCTATTTTTTGTGGGATTATTCATTGATTAGTCAGTGTTTTGACTGCAACAGTTCTTTTTTTTTTTAAGCGCCTACTCATTTAATAACGGTCTATGCTCTGATTTACATTGAGTATACAACTATTAATTTAATTATCTTCGGAGTATATTTTACCGCATAAATTGGAAAACTATTTAATGTGCTATGAGGAAAAAATGAAAGAAACATCTAAAATCAAACAATTATTAATCTATAAAGATTTGAAAAATAAATATATTAATTTCCGTTGTTTGTGATATACCAATTAACCTGTAAAGAAGTTGGGAACCTGACCTTAGTGGTTATATTATAATATATATATATAGCAACAATATAAAAACCCTTAACTGTAAATAATGTAAAAATCAAGAGTTGAAAAATATAAATGGAATGTGTTCTTACCAATTGCACCCCAAGTGACATTATTTAGGAGGGACCACTCGAGACTTCGGTTACGTAGATAATGGAAGACTCTTCTGCTTTCGTCGTCCGTCACCCTCAGAGCGACGACACACGCGATGCACAGAAGCTGAATTGTGAAAGTAAAACGTACTATTAACGAATTTCAACTAGTTTTGCTTTTTCTGGGCTTTCTGCTGTATTGCGTTAGTAAGTTTCCTTTTTATGTCTTAAGTCAAGGTTTTTCGTATACAATGAAACGGAACGTGTTGAAAAGAATTTCAATGAATGTAAAGGACTAAGACGCGCTAAATGATTGGTAATTTTGGAAATTTAAATGATACTTCACTAAACTATTCAGATTTTATTCATCTATTACGCTGTCCATCGGGTGTATATTCATTTAATTCTTTATAGAAATTTTCATATTAAATAATCCATGATGTTTTATTAATTTTTGGTATAAACTAAGTTTAAGACCATAAATGCATTGAAATACCTTTAAAAACAGCAATCCGACAGTTAAATATACAAGAGTTTCAAAAACATTAAAATATTACAAAAGCTTGTTACAATAGTTTAATGTAATATAAATACACATAAGTTTAATGACTATTATTGCGCAATCACTTTGCAATTAGCGTTACAGCTGCATTCTTTCCGTGGGAAAATCAATTAGATTATCCTCCACGATTATATGGAGGTATCGAAATAAGAAAAAAAAAACCGCTTTAATTATCTTCAATTTGTAAAAAAATCGATCGCGTAATTCACCCATTTAAAAGAAAACGCTTATTTACAGCCTTTCAGTCATAAACAAAAAAGAACTGTTTTATATTTAGATCGATCATTAAAAAAAAAAACATGCTTTCTTCTCGAGTGATTTTTCTGCGCAAAGCAGCGCAGCGCTGCTTTCTAGAGCGTTACCGATTCTCATGTGTCCGAGGTAAATATTAACACTTACCAGCTCGATTATCCTAACAAACACTTTTCGGTTCCACATGATTTCACAGCGAGTGCAGTGCGATGGTGCACGAGGCGTACTATACACGATATATACGATGCTCTAATCAAAAGAAGGCCATGCGCGCGATTTCAAACAAACGAAAGCAAAGCGCGAGCGCACTACCATTGACTTGTCGCAGAACTATTCCTGCACTTATTTCCTTCCATCGAGCCGCTGCACGAGCATCGTTGTTCTCATCCCAACATTTTCTTCTGACCGCACACTTAGAGAAAAAAAAAGGATATAGAAAATTAGAGCGTCGGAGATGCACTTGGGAGTACGTCCATATTTTTTTCCAAAGAAAAATAATGTGGTGAATCGATTAGTGAACGAACGAGTCTAGTATTTGGTTTAGCAAAGTATACAACAGGATAGTGAGTAAAATGTACGCGAATGTTACGTCGGGGGGAATAATTTCCACATAAGCTGCCCGAGCTGCTGATAAAATGATAAAAAAAAACTCCCAGAACCTACTTATACCCGCAAGTAAAGTATCCATAAACTGTGTATCGCTACCGTCTCGTTTCTTATATCCAGTGAATAAGGTTCTCTGAATTTTAAAGTCTCAAATGTATTTTAAAAATTAAGTAAATTGATTATAAATAAGTTACTCTTTCCGATAAAGTAAACTTTTCATTTTAAAGAAATACACTTTTTTGCACAAAAATTCACTTTACAATGCTAAACGAAATACAAAAAAAAGATAGGTATATAAAATAGAAAAATGTCTTTTATAGACACAGTTTACTTGTTTCAATTTTTAAAGAACCAATGAAATTAAAATTTCTTTTATAAATTAAAAAAAAAGCACTAATATCAGCGAGAGAATCATGTCCCAGACTTTCAACTCGTTCGTTCACTAGTCAACTTACTCTTAACTAAAAAAAAAACATATACAAATGTTTTAAATTAAACGAAGATGAGAACTAACAATCGTCGAAAAGAGTGAGAAAAATGATGAAAACGTAATGGTAGAGCGGAGGTAGCCGCGACTCGCAGGTATCGGACGAGCAGTGAACGACGACTGAACCTCGGCGCGGGTTCGCTGCAGGACAAGAGATAAAGTGTGTTTCCCCTCTCGGTGTGCTGTGTCTATCTCGCCGGGGCTCGCCGCACCATGCCACAGTCACAGAACTCGCCGCCGCTCGTCGTCCGGCTTTGCACGGATTGTGTCACGTAATGAAACCTAGCGCGCATATACATACCTTTATCCTACCTTGGATATATACGCAGCAATAGTATGTATCTCTCCGCGTGCGCGGCCCAAGACAATGCCATTGTCGCGCGCGCGATTCTCTCTCCCCTCCGTCTCGTCGCGCGATGCGTGGGACAACCGCGAGAGCTGTTGTAGAAACGCTCAGCTCTGTCGCGTATACTTATACGAGACGCCGAGAAATTCATCGCCCGATTATGTAGCTGGAGAGTTTTGTCATCTTTTTCTTAAGATTTTTACGACGCTTCGCTTCTTTTTCCTATTCAAGCATATTCGGGAATTGCTTGTATAGCTGAGTCGTCGAGGTTTTGGAAATCAGGTTATTTATGACCATATTTGGATATATACATGTAGTTGGAAAGAAACCCCGTGCATGGGTGCATTTTTACGAGCTCTTTAATAAATCGCAAAGCAAAGACTCGTAGGAAACTATAGTAAAACCATATTTGTATGTTAAGTAATAAACGATTTAAGTATACGACTTGAAATATTGTTTTCAGTGTTCGATAAAAATTAATTGATAAGCTAATTGATTAATAAACTAGGCACATGTACACAATTTACCTATTTGCAATTTTGATGAAACAAAAATAATTATACCACATGCATATCTATTCCAATCTTCAATTAATGCAAAAATAACGTTGAACTACGTCGTGGAAAGATGTATACTGTGATTACTGATGCGAGTGTTTGGATGCAATACATACACATGTCTCTTTTCTCTACTATCTATACTTTTATAAATATACACGAATCTTGTTTTGATATTTACTATTTATACTTTGCCAATCAAATGTTGATGTGCCTATTTGTTTTTCGGCGAATCGACTTCGCGCCAGCGACGCTTTTTCCTACAACGTGCAACAACATAAATCATAATACACCTATATATCCAGTTGCAGAATACACGAAAGAACAGTTCAAAAAAGTCAACGTGACCTCTTATCCCCCACTCTCCCAACCCTCGAAAAGTTCATCACGCCCTTTGAGCCAATGAAAAGTCACGCGACACGCGCGCCGTGAGATCGCAGCTCTTCCTTCAATTCCTTTACTCACAAATCACGGGTTCGCCCATATCCGCGCCTGGCCAGTTCGCCGAAAATTTGGCAAAGAGAGCGCTCTGATTAAGGGTCCGAGGCATTCGTGCTTTAACTGCCCTGGTGGTTAGGTCATCTCCTCTTGTTCTCGAAAGATACAATCGCGCTTTTCATTACTGCCTAGTCATTCCAAGTCACCACAACACGCACACGCGCACACCGGCAAATTGTTTGTTTTTAATCGAGCTCGATCGTTTTTGTTTCATTAATTGTTACAAGAGGTGGTGATATGAAAAAATAATAATTACTTACAAAGGAACATGACCGTGCATCATCGGAATTCGGCGATCGAGAACGACTTCGAGGAGGAAATACGGAAAACCCTACAAAGGACGAATCTGGAAAAAAGCAGTGATGAACAAAGACTAAAAATACCAAAGTTGTATGGAAGATCGTCGCATTTTATGCAGAATAAATATTCAAGCGGTGAGCGTAAATTTGTTTTTTTTTTTTTATGCGAAAGTTAACGAATAGTTACGGACAGTTCCGAAATTCGACAGATTTCCACGAATGCGTTATGCGATCTTTTACATTATGAATCCTTTTAAGATAATACCTATATATTGAAACTGTAAAATAGCACAAATTGTGATCATTTGTATTGAATTATTACGATTTATAGTGATTCACGTGGAACTATTTGTGCCTTCTATAACCACGTCAACCATAATAGTGTAAAAATTGATTATTGGTAAGCCATGTGGTTGGAATTGGATCAGTTCACATGTATAGCATAAAAAATTTTTATTTTATTAAAGTACCTACCTACTTGATTGATTCTTTGTTTAAAGATACAATTTTACATTGATAGAATTAGCTTTGTAAATATGATTTATAGTTAATATAAAACTATTATTTTGATAATACTTTTTTGTCTTTATAACTATTCATTCAGTACCTATTCAAACATTTTTTGTATATTATTTTTCTAGTTTTGAAAAAGATATGTATTACAATATTACTTCTGGTATTTTGTTCATGGAATGAATTTCTTTGATTCAACTTTAGATTTAAGAAACCAATTTCAAAATACATATTGAACGTTTCATTGTTTAAATTGATTCGACATTGCAAAAAAATTATTTCACTGTAATGTGCAGATAATGTTTCACTTTTCTGCTTTAATTAAATTTAGAGTCCCTAAATGTATTTATTTTTCTTATCTTAAACTATATTTAAATGGTATTTAAATAATAAAGCAGGTATTATTTATTAAAAAGTATTTTAATATTATTGAATTACAATAAAAATAAGTTAATCTTTAACTATGCTACTAAATTAAATTTTGTATTTCCAGATTTCCACATTAAAAAAGTAAAAAGTAATTATACTCAAGATGAACTAAATTTGGTTGAACAGTTCCAGATTAATAAAAATATTTTAGAATTACAAAATACATTAGGCGTTAACATTGTTCAAAAAAATGGCCAACGAAAACTAGGTGGTCCACCTCCTGGATGGACTGGGCCACCTCCTGGGGCAGGATGTGAAGTTTTTGTGGGCAGAATTCCACGAAACATTTATGAAGATGTAATTTATCCGATTTTTAGAAGCATTGGAGAAATTTATGAGATGAGACTGATGATGAATTTCTCAGGCACGAACAGAGGATTCTGTTTCATTATGTATGTGCAGTCAGAGTTTGCACAGAAAGCAATCAAAGAACTAAATAACTATCAAATTCGACCAGGCTGGTGCATAGGAGTAGTGGCCAGTGTAAATAACTGTCGTTTGCATGTAACAGAGTTACCTCCAGAAACTGATGTGCGAACATTAATAAAAGTAAGTTTTTATATTTTTATAATGAATTTTTTTGGAATTTATAACATTTTTAAGTGAAATATTTTTTTCTACAGAAAATCTGGCCAGTTTGTGAAGATATAGATACTATTACTGTTTTTACAAACATAAACAATGCTCAAATAAAGCATGCATTAATCTCGTTTAAGACACATAGAAGTGCAGCCATGGCACGAAGAAGATTATTGCCAGAACGAGGTACCTTCTTTGATAAGTCCGAAGTGAAAATTGAATGGGCTCATCCCAATCTATCAATTACAAATGTGGTGAGTTTCTGCATAGAAAGTATAAATAATTTAAAGCAATTTTCATCGTTAACCATAACTTATTCATATTTAAATAATATTACATTTTTTGTATAATAGGATAATATTAGGATAATATTATTTTTATGAAATGCAAGATGATAAAAAAATATTTAAAAAATTTGCTTACAGGATTTAAAATTTTTTACTTTTAGATTAAGACAATGATATACTAAAATTAAAAACAAATTTATTCAAAGTACATAAGATTTTAGTTTAATTATGCCATTTTATGTAAATGTCTTTAAAAAAGGAATATTCCATAAAATTCTTAAATATCGTAATGATATAGAAAATTTTTCATAAAAAAGAATAAACAGTTACAAAGACTCAAAGCATAAGCCATGCACTTCTTATAGAACAGAACAACGAGAAGTCATGTCTCGCGCGAAAATAGAACGTGGGTACTTTCGCTGAATGATGGCTTTTCACTCGGTTTGTACTCATGACGACGACGACGACGACCCGTGCGTATATACTTATTAAGGACTTTCCGTTGGGGGTTCCAGCGACGCTCAGCGAGGTGTACATAGGCTCACTCGGCGACCTTGCGATTCCGTTTTCGCGTATTTTCCTTGCTTATCGGTGACAGAAATCTGGCACGCCAGGATTGTGATTAGAGAAAAAGGAAATACTGTGCCCTCTCGCACTTCTTAACTAACACCACGTTGCGTAAATGCAAGCCTGACGAGGTTTCGAGCTGTATACATAGTTTGTTTGATGCTCTTGCTCATTAATAGGTTTTCCTTTTATTTTCAAACTTCTCTTTAATGCCTATAAACACTTTATTTTTATTTTTCAATTGTTAAGTAAACATACTGTATTTGCCATCATGCATCAAAGTTTTGGTCGTAGTTTTGGTATTCATACATTTGTAATGTAAGCTTTCATTTTATAGACTTAATCATTTTTGTTCAAATTTTCTCTATTGGTGCATCAATTTTGATATATTTTTGAAATTAGAAAAATTCAATACAATTTAGTATCTTATTGTTCAGCAATTTTGCACTGCATGCATCCGTGTCTGCCTAATAAATCATTTCGCGCCTTACACGCGGCAAACATTCAAACGGGTCGCGTCGCTCTGTCACGTGCGCGCAGCGCGATTCTTCTCGCGAAAATTGCCTAGCAGAGGGCGGCACTACTCCTGACAACGAGAGCCGCGGTTGTCGTCAAGATACTCTTGCGCATCCACAGTCCGTGAAATCAGCTGATAGTGTTCGTCTCGTTTCCGCGTGCGCTTGTCGTTTATTGTTTGTTTGGTCGGTTTTTAAAAATCGCGCAACGAAAATGGAAGAACAGAGTAGCGTGTACTGCGACTACAGGAGTCCTCTAGCCACGCGATATGCCTCCAAGGAGATGCGGTACAATTTCAGCGATCAAAACAAGTTCAGCACGTGGCGCAAGCTGTGGATTTACTTGGCTAAAGCCGAAATGGTTCGTTATCATTCAAATATTTCACGTCGCTCGTATAAGGGATTTAAATTTTCCTCAATATGTTGATGATTTTTTTATATTCCGTGCGATGTATTTCCTTATTCTTGGTAAAATATTTCTCGGCATTTTGTTTATCAACTTTTTAACACTTGCTCAGGAAAATCTTATATTTCTACTGGAGTAAGATGAGTGCAAGTTACTGATATGTTTGTAAGAAGACCCCCTAGGAGAGTTACGAAACTCCGAGCTATCCGAGGTCGTCTAATCAGTTGTTTTTACATGCATGTTGACGTCGTTTCCATAACGTGATCTTTGCTAATAAATTTTGATTATGTATGACTTATATTTTTTCTGAGTGTTTTAGTAAACTTAATATTTGAATGTTGTGTTTTTATCATTTTTTCATTCACAATTATAAGGCTTATTTATGTACTTTTAATAATGTTGCAAATTGCTTCTTTTTTTCTTTTTTTTTAATTAGTCTGAAAAGGTAATTTAATTTTAGTCATTAATGATAAAAATATTCATGCGAATCATAAAATAACTTTATATTGTACTTATTTATTTATAATATTGTTAATTTATTCAAAATAAAGTCACAAATAATAAGGATTTTTAATTTATATAGGCACATGTGCATTAATTAATTTTTATGGCAATGTTATCAAAACAATTGAGTTAAATATTTTTTTATCATTGACATAATCTGATTAATAATTAAATAATAGTCTAATAAAAATATTTATTCAAAAGATAGAGGAAAGCGGATTTTGTGACGAAGAAAAAGGAATTGTTATGAATCCACGAAAGATTGTTGGAGGTAACAAAAAGTTCAATAATGATGAACAAGCACATAAAGTAGCATTGAAGAATGCGCGTAAGAAACGTCCACAAAACTGCTGTAAGCCACGTAATTTAGATGTGATTAAAAATCCACAGAACGAAATAAATTCAATGCAACAAATTTCTGTTAAAAAAAACAAATTTAATAGAAATGTTAATAATAATGATACAGAGTTATCGAGTATAAAGCAGCATGTTTATGTGGATTGCTATAATAATGAGAGCTTTGATGACTGTGTATCCAAGCAATTAGATGAATTTAAATATTCGATGAGATCTGATGAGTCTCTTTCAGATTTTTCAAAGAGTTCAGATTGCGATGAATATAAAAATGCTTCTTTTGTTACAAATACTAGTACACCTTATAAAAATAATGAAACTATTTTAAATCCAATGAATTGTTCAGTTGTAAGATATCCATGGAATGCATACGCTTTAAATCCACCAGTAAGAAATAACTACCCACATTTTAACTTTCATAATGTCCAATTTCCTTGGAGAAATGTGATGAATTTCAGATCAGATAATATTCCTATTCAGATAGCATCTTTACAGCCTTGTGAAGCATTCAACTATGCAGCTCCAGTTTTTATTAATAATACCAATTATAGTAACGTTGAGAATGTAAGACCATTTAACGAAGGTATTAGAACTGCAAGACCAATTCTTAATCGCAATTGCCCTTTTGCTTAGTACAAGATTTTTTAACCTGTTCTATCGCATTTTTAATAGTCGATATCATATTAGTGTGTTCTTTTCAGTTAGTTATATTCGGAATAATTTTATAAGACGTATCAACCATAAAAGAGAATTTTAGTTTTACTTTTATATTTGTTCCGATCAAAGTTTTTTATGTAAGCATGCTTTACTTATAAAACATTGATGATTATGTTTATTTCAATTTTTAAGGAGAAAAATCATGACCTATGCAAACTAAACATTTTATACATTAGATTTAAGTTAAGTGTTTCATTGTCGATCAATAGTACGTAAGTTTTGTTAGAATACTTTATTGCCAAAAATTAATATAAATCGAGATTTTATACGCATTAAAGCAAAATGCATGCATGACTGTAAATAAACAGTATTGAATAGATTTATACTTTTATCATGACAAAGTAATTTTTCTAATAATGTTATTTAAATAATTTATTGATACAAGATGTATAAATTATCATGGTTTCAAGAGATTAATATGATGATGTTTTATTGTTTTTATTAACTATGTAAACTCAAATTTAGTTAATAATAAATACTACTATTCTATTTCTAAGTAAAGAAGTATTTCGATAGAATACTACTATTCTATTTCTAAGAAAGAAATATTTTTAAAAGTGTTCACATTTCTTAAGTTAAATAGTTTTATCATTTGCATGCGTAATTCACGTAGGTGAATAACTGTACTTTATTTATTAAAAATTTTGTGTAACCAATGTTCATTACAATGAACCCTCATCATTGGTATAGAAAATGCTATTCAATTTGTTCGTGCGAAAACCTATACATGTAAAGAAAATGTTTCTTTGTGGTTAATTATTGTTTAAGTCATCAAAAATTATGAATGTTCTTGAAATAAATTTTTTTTATTGAAAATTTTGAAATGGTCTTATTTATCGTTACAATATACTTTTGAAGCAGCAACTTCAAAGTTTCGAACTTTGAAAATATTATGCTCAGCTCTACTTAAAAAAAAAAAGAAAAAAAAAAGGAATTACCAATATTTGTATTTGTTACTTATCCAATTCATTTGTTTATTTGTTATACACACAGAATCCTGTGAATTCATCTATATATATTTTTATTCTTCCGCAAAAATCGCTCCAAAAACACGCGCCACTTGTTTATCTACCTCCAGCATATACACGTACATCGCGTCGTAAAGTAACAATTCCACAAAACTCATTAGGATAATCGTGAGAAGCTGAATATTGGGCAATACGCTTAGTAAGAAACTTTAAAAAAAAATGAGAGACAAAGCAAAAACAAAGACCTAAACGGATTTCGAACGAGATCAGCGACGAATACAATGCGCCAAGAATGAAAAAATTCCAACTCGAAGAAGAAGGGCTCGCCTCGAAACGATATGGTTAGAGTATGGCGCGGATGCAGAAACGAGGACACGGCCATAACTCGGTCACGCGGTTTCCGGCGATGAGCCTGGACGACTCGGTGTGGGTAGGGCCCTCACGAGGAGACCTCGACAACGGCCACGAGTTCGGGCATGTACGCGTGTGCACGGCTTTTGTTTAGGCATTTCGAGATGGGAATTCGGAAACATATTTTTTTTATACGAAAATGATCGAGTAGTTTGTATTTTATAGTTTTGTCGGTAGTTTGTTAAGCAATATTTTACCGTTTTCGACGCTCTAAAAAAATTTAATTGTTATTTTGATTTAAATTCAAACGATTTAACAAAATAATTTTAACGTAAAAACACGATAGGCGAAACTAATGAGGGGTTAGTATTTATATATCGTGTATGAACGATTTCATTATCGTCTATCGTGACATATTCCGGTCTACTAGCGTACATTTAATGGTTCATTGTTCTTTGTATTCTTTTAAAAGCATTTAATTTCACAGCTATATAACAACACGAATTTTCTAATGCAATATTAAAATATATTCTATTACTTCCTGCTTTTCTTGTCTAATAAAATAAATAATAAGTTTCAAATAAAAATAATCTTCATTTCATAAGTTTAACAATTCATAGCATAATTGATAAAAGATAACTTAAAATTTACATACGCTCGTATAGATGTACACGCAATTGGATGTCTTTACACTTCCGGCGCGTTCACCTCGTTCTTTTAACAATGCAAATTTAAAAAGCACCTATAGGTACTAAAGATTATTTCATTTTAAATTGTTTTTCTACTACGGGTTATACATTATCGAGCAAAAAAAATAATGTCAGAAAACATTATTTTATGTAAATAGTAATAAAAAGTGTATAATAAATTTCTTCTTTCATATTTTTACAGATACTCATTTGCTTGCAGCTAATATTAATATATATATTTTTATAAATTATTCTTTATAATCAATTTTTAATTGAGCCGTTGTTCTTCATTAGAAATACATTCAATGGTGCATAAATCCATAAAAAAATGCATACGTCTAGACAATTTGAATAATTCTTATATGCAGTACTATATATTACATTCTTATATAATATCAGAAATTTTCTTCGATATTCGAATGCTTATGCGATATATTTAAAAAAATATTCATAAAGCATAATCTTAAGTTCTTATAAATACTTTTGCATATAAAAAGTCTCTATGGCTAGTTTATTCGAATCAAGTGGTTGGCAACGTGTATTAAAAAAATTCATCGCAGGTTTAAATAAACTTTGTTTCAAATTAATTTATGTATAGAGATACTTACTATATATTTACTCGGCGCTTTAACAGAAACTCGTCGCTCAATTAATTTAAAAAATATACTTATAATAAAGAAACTATTTATATTCAATAAATTATCTTTACTTCTTGATCTAAAGTATTCGAAAATTGTTCGATACATTATAGATATGAATATCTTGTAAATAGAATAAATTTTAATATCCGTAAAGGAAAATGAGAGTTACATCAAGAAAAAAAACAATCCCACAAGTAACGGAAACGGCCAAGGCAACTGTTAATCTCCAAACTTCTATTATACCATCCTTTCTCGAAGTTACATATATTTTGAAAGCTGCTACGAAAAATAGCAAAGTACCCACTAGTCCAATTAAAAACATCTGTCGGAAAATATGTTGGAGGTTAAAAAGTGAGGCATAAGATGATGCTAAAAACGGAGTATACTTCACATTTAATTCTAATTTTTAGTACGTTTTGTGCAGGTACCGTGGCCTTTTTTATGCTGTGCAGCACATAATATAAAATTTTATAACATATTTTAGGGAAAAAATTCACGTTATACGAAAATTAGAAAGATTGCGATTTAAAAATTAACAATAACTTTAAAAATGCTCACAGCAACTTGTCCCGTATAAAATTACGTTGCCACTTAAAGTATACTCGGTCGCCCTAATTAAAAAATTTATCGACTAACCGGTGTATCGGGAATCGGGTCATTTCCACATTGGCTTATAAGATCGATTATGACGAGGGCAAGAAACGACCCACACAAACCTAAAATTGCAGCAGCCTCTATGTGATCATAGGGTGAATCCTTGTAAACGGTCTGATACGACAATCCGAACAGCAAACCCAGCAGAATCTTTTCTCAAATGGGACAATAAAAGTCGCGCGTTAGTTCGGGTTAAAAGTTCAAATTTAATAAAACAAACTTGGTCATATAACATGTGTGAAATTACAAACTGCAATATCCTTATGGGCTTGAATAGAGCGATTTCGGCGTTTCGGTTGGCGCAGTCTTCCAGAGGCGCGGCGTATATCGGTCCAATCATTTCTTCCCTTCTATTCGTATATTTATGATACAGCAATGATTTGTTTTTCGTAGGTTACATCGCCACATTGTCGACACTAAACATTCAGTCGCCTGACATTGTCTTCGAGAGCATAAGAATTAAGCGTAGTTCTCGCAAAGAACACGTTTATTATATTTTCACATAATATGTATATAGGCTATTCCATTTTTGTACTGCACTTTCAATTTTTCTCTACGTACTATGTATATAGCAAAACGAAGACAGTATGCTTGATAAAAACTTTGTATAAATATATATTTATTATAAGATTGTATGTAACTCATGCATTGATACATGCGATTTTTTTCTACAATATATAGAGATTCAACGCTACTCTCGTTCGCTTTATTTATTTATTTTTTTAAACTATATATTTTGTATACATAACTTATACATGCGCTTAGAAAGCAAATATATAACGATATATAAGGTACTGTGCATGATAATAAAATCTTTTCATATAACTCTTCTCTTAAATTCGTAATAAATTGACATCTTTACAAATATCTATTATATAATATATATAATTTGTCTCAATATATAATAAAAAACAAAAAAAAAAGATTACAACTTAATAAAAAAAAAAGAAAATAATAAAAAAGAATACTTTCGATAAAGGTGGATCACTTAATTAATACAACGAACATAAAACGAGCGATTAATTATGCTTCGACGTTTATTACATTGTACGTGCGGTCGATTGGTCGTTTCATTGGACGGAATAGAGCTAATTACACAAAGGCCCGTGCTACGCGCGAAGACTTCGTATTGTATATAAGTATAAATATGTAGGACGGATTTGTGATACATCGACACACGCGAACACGTTGATATTATATTAATATGCGGCACTATATCGCAAGTGCTTCGCGATCGCGTCGACTGAGAAAAAAGCATGACGTTCTTTCAAATGTTTATATCATATATGCACTCGTATTATGCGATAGGAACTCGGTAAGCTATTATACTCCCGATTCCTATTTCTCCGAGCTTCAAAGGCCAATGTAGATTACTTTGTTATTGTACTTGAAAATTTATACTAGGTAATACGAATAAAATATCTCTATAAACTTTTGTACTCTAAGCTAAATAAACAATTAGAATAATATAATAAGCTTTCTCTGCTAGTGCGCGGGTGGTCCACAAAAAAAAAACTAGAAAAGCTTACTCCCGATAACAAAATAATCTTCGACATCTTGAACAGTCGATACAGAATATAAAGGAGTTCTACTTTGGGATTGCAGCATTGTGTTTACCATAGTGTAAAATTCTGCCACTAAAAACAATCGTCGAAATGTAAATTATTGGACATTCGTATTACGTATAATGAATTTCTGTTTTATTGAGCAGGCGGTCTAAAATTAAATTCAAGCGCATCGATCGTGATACCTCAAATGCCTCATCAGTTACACCGTTTATACATATACGTATTATAAGTATAAAAATCGTATCCCAATATACATGTATATGCGATTACAAAATTTCGTATAAAAAATTTGACATTCGAACTGAAAAAACGAAAAACAAAAGACCGTGTGTCCAATCATTTACAAGAGATTCTCTTGCTCATAATCCGCGTCGTCGTATATAAAATTGCTCCAATCGAATCGTTAGAAAAAAGAAGCAATCCTATACGCGATATATGGGGTATCTCTTTCTGTTTCCGTGTATCTATGTTTGTGTGTGTGTGTGTGTGTTGGTTTGTGTGCATTGCGTCGAGACCTCGATGGCACTCGCGATCGTCGCGAACGAAGGTACGTAACATAATTCAAAGGGTAGAAGAAAGAAAGAGGGAATCGGCCCATCCGGATTTAGAAGTACTTGATGGTGAAGAAGACATCGAGGGCGAATACGAGGGCGTCGACGAATGTGAAGAAGGCCCCCGATATCAGCATGTCCGTGTACTGCTTGCTCGCGTAGACGTTGTTGTTGTAGAGGTAGGCCGAACTGCCGTGGAGCTTCCTCCAGTTGTGTACGATGACGCTGCCGGCTACGATGTGCAGGATTGCGCCCGTCGCCGAGAACAGGAGCGACTGTAGTGTAACGGAGCAAAGTTACCCAATGGTTATACAGTAGAGCAAATGAGATTTGCTGAATTTATTTCTATTGCTTGTGTCGCGCAAAACCAAATTTCCTTTTACGGAGAAGAAACGATATACTAACAATTGTTGTAGTAAGTTTTAGTAGGAGATCGCTTCAAAAGTTCTGAAAAATCCGAAAAATCTACTAGGTATATTTCATTTCATTATTTAGAATAATTATTGTAGGAAAATTTTCTATACTGTTTACTAAATATTGGAATAAAATTTGATCAAGTAATTTATCGCATTTTTCGAGATAGATATACACCTACGGTAATTTTTAGTATATCATTTTTCTCCGTGCGTTACTAACTTAAAAAAAACTTGAAAACGCTATTCTTGCAGGTCGCAGCTACTTTACTTTTATTGCTGTAATTAAAAGCACTTAGAAACCCGTTTATCTAATGTTACCGTTTTAAAATTTTTAATGCGTTTTCTGAAATGTCAATGAATCATTGAATTATGAGTGATGCCAATGCACCGAATGTAATTAACTAATCCAGAACGTATTGCAAAGAAAAGAATTACTCAGCCATTTTAAATAAAATTGATCCTCTGAAAAGTTCATTCCTCCCGTTACAAAAAAAAAAAACAACTCAATCGTATAATTGCATAATCCCAAAAAGTTTTGAAAAATCAGCGAAAAAAAAGTACTGAAACGAAGGCAAGCGGGCGCGATACACTTGCATTAATCATAAAAATTAGCTTCTCCTTTTACATAGCGCGTTCATTTACGACGCGCACATAAGCTTAAAATCTAAAGTATAATCGCGGTATATTCGTTATTGTGCACGCGACGGGAAATGGATTTCCGAACAATTTCATGAAAAGTAGACTCTTCGTCCTTGCATCATTGTGCAATGACGCCATTGTGTCTGAGCTGTTCACATATATACACAATTTTGCATTGTATTTTTTTTTTTAATATAATGTGCGCTTGGATATGGTAACTCCCAGTTCGCTTCAATGTGAATTGCTCTGCATATCCATTTTAATAGTTTAAACATTTTTTTTTAAATTAATAATTAATGATATTGGATATATCTATACTTGACTATTAATTCTGATAACTATACATATTTTTAATTTAAAAACTACAATTTGATTGTTATCAAGCCCCTTTTTATCAATAAATACTTATAAGATAGTTAACTGTATATGTGCGTTATACGTAAAGCTGGGTGTAATCGATACGTTACCGTTCTTTTGGGCATACGATCGCCGAGCAGGTGGCCGATAATAAGGATGGCATTGATGACGACGAAGCCCGCGATCGTCACGTAAACTATGGCAACGTCGTCGAGTTTTGGCTTCGGCTGATACTGGAAGCTCATGTGAAATGAGTTGAATGGATCGACGATCAGTCCTATCGCAAATACAGATACCACCTAGAAATATGAATTTAGGCACGTTAAAATAGTCGACGACGACGATATAAGTTTGTTGTAAGTTCTTGAGTTTGTTGAAGTTCGTTACGTGCGCACTTTCAACAAAGTTAGAGGAACAATAACGGAGCAATTGTGTCACTATTTGATTTACTCCGAGTTTGATTAATCTATCGTTTATGGGTGACCGCGAAACTATAAGTTATTAGTCGCGCAGCAAGTGGAGCATTCGACTTGTATAGTCCACTCGAACTCCACCTGCTGCATTAAATCAACAACCATTGCTTATAGCATACGATCTAAGTAATCGACAGATTAGCGTGTATTAACCCTGTGCTCGATCCTATAGCGTAAATCTCGGTCTCCTATAGCGCGCCACGACCCTTGGTTTATGCTGATAGAGCAAGTATAATAGAAAGCCTGAGCGTGCATTTCAAATATATATACGCAGTCTTTCATTTTTTATGGAATAAATGCGATAGTTATAATTCATAGCTTTGTAATGACACTCGCGGATTTAAAAAAGAAGAAACACACGAGAAATTTATTATTGAAGAAAGTGCGCAGCTGTTATAAAAGTATCATATAAATGTTTATGTATTATTTAATATTGAATAACTGCATCATATAGTTATTATTGGATTTATTGATAAACTATGAAGTTATTTGAAATTTGTAAAAATATTGAAAGTATAACATCAAGTTCAACAATTTCTTTTTGTACATTATAGTAATTATTTGAACCTATGTGTGCATAAATTATAAATTGTAATTGAAGAAAAAGTGACGCGTTAGATCTTAATGCATTAATGATGAAAACTACTATAGCGGAGCGAGACAGTAGAGGTTAATAAGATACCACACAGTCCGTACTTTCTTCAAAGTTTTCAAGGCTTAAACTAAAAAAGGCTTATATTTACTTTTATGAGGCTACTTATGATAATAGTTATTCATTCATTCGTGCTGCACCACAGTTTAAATAAGCTTGTACGATCAAATCAAAACTTACTCACATTGTTTTTAATTTGTAAATCAACGAATCGTACCGAATTCACATTTATATGGACAAAAGTTAACGATCAGTTTTGCAATCGCGAACGCGGGAAAAAGCTAAAAATACTCGATATAATTCAAGCTGCGTCGAGACATCGATATACACGTCCATATCCGCACTCTAATAACTGCACAGCACACGCGTATATACCGAACTTACCACTTCGGCGACTTTGAGCAGTATCGACTTGGTGCTGACTACGTCGGCGTCAACCAGCTCCTTGGTGACGTGGGAATTCTGCATTCCGCTCTCGTCCGCCATCCTGACCCGCTTGTGTTGCCCTCGCCTGTCGCCCAGCTTGACTGACTTCTCCAACAACTTCGATGCTTTATAATCCTTCTCTACCCCTCTGCTCTACTGCTGTTGCTGCTACTGCTGCTGCTCTCGGCTCCCTCTCTCACTTGTAATTCGAGCAATCACGATGATTGTACACGCACTCGATGGAGTCGTCTCGTGCTATACGCCAAGGGTGCGCGCGCTTTCCTCCGTCACATGTGTGTCTACGCGCCGCAGCTGATTCGATTTGACCGTTATTGTATAGCTGGAAAAGGAAAAATTCACCGTTTAAGGCGTGCGCGCGCGCGCAAAGATGTGGGAGACTTTTTCTATACTGTGGGACCATTGTCTTATTTGACCCCCCTTTCCCCCCTTTATTCCCCCCAGCCCGCCTGGATCCCAGGAATGCGATAAGCACTGAATTTTCCTTAAGGCACGTCGCTCGATGCGGCTTTTTGCTTTCGTTCGAGTCTAATTATCGTGAGCGTTTGTTGTGTGTGTGTGTGTGTGTGTGTGTGTGTTGTTTTTTTTGTTCATTCTCGCTGGGGTCACCGAAGCGCTCGTTTTAGTGCTGGTGGACGCGCTCTGACAGCCTTTCTTTCGCGCGCTTGGCTATACCTGTTTTTTTTTTCTTTGTTTTCTCTTACCCAATTTACGTAATTTGCTGGCAGACAGTGCTTTTACGATTAACAAACCTTACATCTGCTTTTTTTTTTTAAACTCTTCATTTGCGACTCCTGATTAGCAACTTGAATTGTTTAATTCGACTTTTATTTAAAAAAAATGATTTACTTGCAAATTAACTAATTAATTAAATCTACTAACTATTTAGTTGATTTATAAAATTGTTTTTAAATCAGCTAAATGTTTAGCTGTTTTACAGCCAATATGACTTAAATGTGAGTATTCAGCTGACTAGATTTGTTGAAAATTACTTATTGTTTATTTATTTTTCAATATGTGCTCATTCGGTCGCTCATCATCACCCACTTAGCTATAAGAAAATTATTTTTATATACATATATGCAAACGCAACTTGCACTTGCTCGTAAACAAAAACGAAAATTTATCATGCACTATCTAATACATCGGAAAAATATTCAATTATATAACAATCAGATGTTATTTGGCATATCTGCAATACTTAATGTTTTAGCAATCGTTTCACGAATCCGATTGCATATTTCGTGTCTGAATAATCGGTATTCGCACGGAGTACTATGTGTGTTAGCAAGACACGCCGCAGTGCAGAAAACCGCTATATTGCGCGACATCACACTGGAATTCAAATTGTTCGTGTAATCAACACTTCCCATTATAAAACCAACTACCTATATACAAATGAAGCTCGATCAAAGAGAAGAAAAAAAGTCAGTGATATTACCGCGGAAGGTGAAAAACCTAAAACACTCCTTATTCTCAATAGAAGATTCATCGCCTGCACAAGCAAACGCAAATAATCTGAATAATTTTGAATATATGACAAAATCTATATTTAGTACAAGCTGTAGCCGCACATATTTTCTCATTCACCTTCGGCCACTGAACATAAATTATCACAAATAAACATTAACCGCGTGCGCATCAAGCAACTCGTCATCACGAACACACACACACACACACACTCTGCGCGTCAAACAATCGATTATACACATCTATCAACCAAGAATCCCAATTAATTAATTAACTAAACGCGCGCGGCGGCTCAACGTTAAAATAAAAAAAAAATTGCCCAGAAACTCGCGGCACACGCGCTTATACTTACGTGTATTTAACAAAAACAAACAAGGCAGACGTCGAGATAAAAAGAAAATAAAGAAAAGGAGTATATATTCACGAGTCCGCAACAACGCGCGTGGCACACTCGACCGCTTACACAACATTAAAGGAAAACTACTATATACACGTATAGGAGTTGAGTCGAGCTCTGGGAGATCCGTCGAAGCGCACCGATCGTATATAAGTATATAGGCAATGTCACAAGTGCGCGCCTCCAGCAGCAGCAGCAGCAGCAGCAGCAGAAGCGCGCTGCACCGATTCACGGCCGGCGACTATATATAAGAGAGAGAAAGAGGAGAGGAGCGATACATAGCGCGCGCGCGCCAATGGGAACCACTGCCTGAAAGAGAGAGAGAGAGAGAGAGAGGAAAAGTGCGCGCCCGCGGACGAGTCCCGGAATAACTGTTCAATAATTATTACACTATATCCTCGGCGGCGAACGCTGTTGAGCGGCTAGACTCTCTCTCTCTCTCTCTCTGCGCGGCCAATAATGCCCCTGAAATATTCCGAGTATTTTCGTGTATCTGCTGCTGTTGGTGCTGCTGCCTCGCGTTTCCGATTGTTTCGGGCTTTATGGGCTAGTTGAGCTTATTATGCAGGATTTTTGCTGGTACCGTTTCGTTTCGTGCCGATCACGCGAGCGCTCCGAGACCGCTTGGCTATATACATTTATTAGTTGTACAGGTTTAGGGTTTCAATCGCTGTTAGAGATGTGTATATAGATTCGAGCGGTGATAACTATTTTGTGTCGTATACGTGTCATTTTTAAAATGCGATCCGTACGTTCTCACGTGTGATTAAATTGTTTTTCAATATATATCGTACGCACGAGCAACATCTTAAGGTGTTCTTTAATACAATCAAGATTGAGCTTTGAGGATTCGCGACCGGGAAACGCATGCATGGCAGTAATTCGCGATAATACCCTATAGATTTTTGCCTGAAGTTAATATACAGCCATTTTCGACCTGTTGATTTCTACAATATTTTCTGCACAATGTCCTGTTTTGCAAATTGTAACGTGGTAATATTTGCGCACTCGTTTAGTTGGTGCCAAGGTGTAAATGTTTATAGCGTATGACTTCCTCGTACGTCATTGTGTCATCCTGGCCGTAATTCAAAACTTAAAACAAGATCGGTACATCGTAAAATTTTCAAATAAAGACCGATTGTCCGCGAAAATTAGTAAATAATAATGTATAAAAAGAAAAGGGAAAGGCAGCTCCTGCAGCATTACCTATTACATATATTCTTTTCAGATACACCGATGCGCGCGCAAAAAGCCGTAAATTATCCGCACGCATGCACGGCGGTGCACTTCCAACAACATCATCGCGCGTATCCTAATAAACCGAGGCAACAAAAAAAAAAAAAAAAGAAAAATAGCAATAGAACGAGGGACACACGAGCTGCGCACACGTTATGGAATTCGCGCGTATATTACAAGTCTGTCGGTCGACGAGCTGCTGCTGTTGCCGCTGATGCGACGCTGCAGTAAATTCTCCTTCGCGCTCAAGCGATGACTAAGTGAGAATTTCAATGAGGTGTCTATAATGGTAATAACGGGCAATATCGAGAGACGGTAATTGTTTAAAAGCCAAGGAAGGAGAAGAAACGTCGTTCGATATACGCGCGTATAATAATCGAAAAGTCAGAGAACAAGTGGTTGGGCCGTTTGGTGCACGCGCACCTCGCAGCATGCAAATCGCGCGAGTCTCCCCTCACCCCGACACGCGTATACGAGATTCGAAAGGCGCGGCCCACGCGTGTACGCACGTACAGCTCTCTTATATACCAGCCAAATGACATAACTATATCTGCTTCTCTCTCTCTCTCGCTCTCTCTCTCTCTCTCTCTCGCGATGAAGAAAAAAGCGCAGCAGAAACCCCCGCGCGCTGAATGAATCATGTGTATGGTTCACCACGCCGAGTGTGCGTGTACATATAGACACTGAGCCAGTATGGTAGACAGAGAAAGAGACAGAGAAAGAGAGAGAGAGAGAGAGAGAGAGAAGGATGGAAGGCTATAAGGTGCGCGGATGCGCAGAGGCGCCAAACTCGCGGCAATGCACTCGTGGAGCAGCGAGTATAGGTAGTGAGTACAAGCGATAGTAACATAGTATACACACACACACACACACACACACAGCCACACAGACACACAGACACACACTTGGGCGCTGACAACGATTGTAAATACAAGCTGCTCGGGACGCTCTATAGGTCGTAACGTGCACGGTATATACCTGCACGACTCCACGCGCACTGAACTCTCCTACCGATGCTCCCGCGGAATTCCGCAACGTATCTCCTCTTGGTCTAGCTGCTCGTACGCGCAACCGCGAGCAAACGCCGCTGAGCCCGAGTCAACTCCAGTCGACGCGATCTCTGTGCGCGAGTCTTACGGGTGTCCGTATACGGTGCACTCGGTGATGTGTATCCTCGTCGGCTCTACAGACCTCCGTCGTACGGTCGTCGCGCACACGATGCGGCACGGCGCAACTTAAACTGGAACGCCGCGGCAGGCGCGCGCGAGGCTAAACCTCTGCTGGCTCCGACACACACACACACACACACACACACACACACACACACACAAGCGGACAGCCTCGTCGGTCTCTTGGCGTGTGAGTGTGAACAAGAGCGGCGCAGTGCGACTGCGCGCGCGCGCACACAAACACTGCAGGCGGCAGTAGCGGCGGCAGCGGGATCGTTTGAAAATGAACGCCCTGCTGCTGTCCCTCCTGCACACTGTATATATGTATATGATATACCTGTCTCGCTGCGTCGGGGAGTCCGAGCAGTTGACCCTACTACGCTATAGATAATATAAGTGCCAACACACCGTGGCTCACGAGTGGTTTTATATATGCGCCATGCCGTACGGAGTTTGGCTGCCGTATTATCGTGGAAGTGGGGGATCGAGGTGTCTCGTGATGGGGACCGACGTCTTGGAGGTGAAGAGTTATGGGCGTTTGGCGTGTTGGGACGAGGTTCGGGAGGCTAGGCCTGTGTGTGTGTATGTGAGTCTTTCGCATACGACCGAGGATGGTTTTTGTATGGTCTTGTAACTTGCGACGCCGTCGATGGGTTATTATTAGACAGCTGTCTTATGGCGAGCTGTATATGCTGGGTAGACCTTTGTGTCGTGGAAGAAGTTTGCAATTGATTAATTTTATAATGGTATCGAGTGACGTATAATCTTGGGTTGAGACAACAATTGAATTTAAGTTTGCCGCTGATACAGTAATTCCCACGTGGAGTAATATAGCATAGATGTAATGTCTTAAATGAAAGAAGCATCTATAATCACATTTATTCTTGCATCGTGCTTTATGTCCTTTGACATTGGCAGCATTATACTGTGCCCATCCAAATTCTTTTTTCCCTATTAAGGAGCATATGTATACTTACAAGGTATCGTAGCAGCCTATAAGAACTATACAAAATGTAGCAAGTATTGAATACCTATAACATCTTGTAAAAAAAAAGAGAATTCCCCCTCGAGTATATACATTCAAACGAGCCTGATTGAATCATATCTCCCGCCCTTGAACAGAATCTCCGCACGCAACGTCGCGGCAAATAATATATTAAAATTCCCTTCCGAAAAAAAAAAACTGTCGTATATATATCCCTCAGCGTTAAAGGGGCAGCTAACTTGTACAAGGTGCGCGCGCACGAGCTGCGGCGCGAGAAAAAGTGTAGGGTATATATACGTTAAAAAAAAAAAAAGAAAGAAGGAGTTTCCGAAGTCTACCGCCGCCACCGCCGTGTACACCGGAGAACCGACACGAGCCTCGACTATACACGCGTCCTCGGCGCGCGTATCTGGTGAAACAAAACATGTACACCGTGTGCGTATGCCTTACGTGCATATATATACGCGTCTTGCGTGGGACCGCTGCGTACATATGATGTGCACTGCAGTGTACACGTATAATATATTGTCGGCTACGCGCGGGGGAACGAGAGAGAAAACAGGAGCTGCGAGGACGCGCTTATTGCTGTATGGAAAACTGAGGAAAACTGA